>CANIUD010000292.1:0-195000 GCA_947470075.1 Closterium sp. Yama58-4 | reverse complement strand
ACCATTCGAAACAGCGCTGCCTCTGCTGCTCATGCTGCTTACGGTGCTCCTGCTGCTGCTGCTGCTGCCGCTGCTCCTCCTGCGTGCAACCCAGCTGCTGCTGCTTGTGGTTCCAAGCGCAGCAGCAGCAGCTCTGGCCGGTACGGGTCAGGCAATAGCAACAGCAGCAGCAGGCTGCGACCACCAACAGTAGCCTCCGCCCCTCCGAACTCATCCAGATCTGCAAGAGCAGGAGCAGGAGCGGGAGGAGCAGCAGGAGCAAGAGCAGGAGCGGAGGAAGCATCTCGCAGCAACATATGCATGACATTGCGGCAGATCATCCTGCAGAGAGGCAGGCCTCTGCCTGCTCCTGGTGGCTCCACAAGCACCAGCAGCGGCAGGAGCGACGATGGGCAGTGAGTGATGACTGGCTTCGTGGCTGCATTGCACCAGCATTGCCACTGTGCCTCACCACAGCACACCACAGCAGCGGCTGCGGCTGGTGCAGTGCGTGCCCCTCCCTTGTATCATACATCAGTACATCAGTGATTCATAAGTGGCCTGCCACAATCCAGAGTCAGCAAGTCTTGCCCATGGCATCCAGGAGGGTTCAGCTCTGCGGTCGGCCACTCTTCGCTCTACAGCAATAAGAGCGTGACTACAATGCGATCACTAAGAATAATGACCATAATAATGAAGATAATAATGGTAAGTATGGATGCTGTTCAAGACTTGCCACTCCTTAGCTGCCAGCATCAGCACCAGAGCATTGGAGAGGAGGGAGGGAAGGATTGGTTCGGATGGATGGATTTAGGGAGATTTAGGGAGGGTGTTTGACCCCTGATCTCTGAAGCCTATGGCTGCTGCCATTGGTAAAGGGGTTGCAGTAGTGTGTGTTTTTGGCATAGAGTAGATGTGTTTGTTAGCTAGTTTTCTTGTTGCCTTGCTTGTACCATATTTATATTGATTCTTTTACTGGTATGTTGATTCCCATGTATAATTATATTGCTTTCTTCTTTTTGGTACTGTAAGGCATCTGTCTCCTTGCAAGTGTGACCCTAGACGGGAGGCCCTACTTGCATCCACCAACCATCGAACCGCTTGGTGGTCAATGAGTACCATAATATGATAATTTTTTAACACACATAGTGTTTTTAAAAATTACGTTTCTAATACTTATCATTTGGCATCGTTCTCATTTCAACTGTCAAATTACAACATGCACCTCGAGCTAGACAATATAAGTGCTAGTACATGTCATGCTACTGTCAAACATATGTTATATTGTTTATATCTAGGCTGTAGTGGGTTAGATACTAGAGGGTATAGGGTTGTTTCTTGTACCTCTCGAACTTCTCCTAGTGCAACTTTTCTCTCGACTCTCACATGGTATAGAGCTTAGGTTCCTACCACGGGCCCACCTTTTCTAGACTTTTTTTTACCTGCCCGAGGCGCGCTTTGCGCCCTGCCCGAAAATTTCGCGGCCTCTTAGAGGCCTGCCCCGTTAAGGAGCGTCGCGGCCCCCTCTAAGGCCCGTTCGCGGCCCCTTAATCCCCCTTCGCGGCGCTTCGTGTTCTCCCCTTCGCGACGCCACGCGACCCTTTCGCGGCCCCTTGAGGCCCTTACGCGTCGCGTCGCGGCCCCTACGCCGCCCTTCGCGGCCCCTTCGCCGCCCTTCGCGGCCCCTACGCGGCTCATTGGGGTCCCTTTGTGGCCCCGTCGCGGCTCCCTCACGGCCCCTTCGCGGCTCTTCCGCCGCGCTTCACGGCCCTGTCGCGGCCTCCTCCGCAGCTCGTCGTCACCAGCTGCCGCCGCCCTGCCACCTTGCCGCCGCCTCGGCAGCACCTGCCGCCGCACCTGCAGCTACTGTCTCTCGCGCCTCGGACGTCGCCGCTCCTGCCGTGACGACCGCCGCCACTGCTGCTGTGCCAGCCGCCGCTGCTCTTGCCGTGACACCTGCCGCTGCTGCACCTACGACAGCAGCCGCCGCCGTTGTTGTGTCAGCCGCCGCCGCTCCTGCCGTCCCAGCTATCGCTGCTACTGCTGTGACAGCCGCTGCCGCTGCTGCAGAGACAGCCGCCGCCGCCGCTGTTCGTCGGAGCCACCGCCGCCGTCCCGGTCCTGTTCTGCCGCCCTTTCGCGGCCCTGACCTTGCTCGAGCGCCTCGGCCCTGCCCCACCACCTTTGGCCTTCTCTAGCCCGCCCCTGGTAAGCGCATCGCCGAGTCGCGCCTCAAACTGCTACTACCTCACCTTGCTTGCTTTCTCTGCTGCTGCTAGCCTGCGTCGCCTGCTGCCATGGCTAGCCCTGCTGTGCTTACCTTCGATGCTGAGGGGCGAGCGATAGATTTTGAGGTCTGGCTTGACGACTTGCAGCTGTTCCTGCAGTGTGATAGCAAAGACGATGTCTCGCTGCATGACCTCACGTCTGGTGCTTCCCCCCAGCCTGCTACTGATGCTGATGCTACTGTGCGCTCTCGCTGGAACACTCGCGATGCTGCTGCCCGCCTTGCTGTGCGTAGTCACCTGCCGTCTGCTGAGCGTGCGCACTTCACTCAGTTTAAGACCGCTAAGACCCTGTTCGATGCTGTCGTTGCACGCTACTCCTCCCCTGCCTCTGCTGCCCTTAGCCGCATCATGCTGCCCTACCTTTTCCCTGACCTCGCTGCCTTTGCTACAGTTGCTGACCTCATTACGCACCTCCGCACTAGTGACACTCGCTACCGCGCTGCGCTTCCTGCTGAGTTCTGCGCCAAGAACCCCCCCCCCCCATGTACATCACCCTCTACTACCTAGTCACCCGTCTTCCTGACTCCCTTCGCTCAGTCAGGGACCACTTCCTAGCTCTCTGCCCCACCACACTCACCGTTGACCTCCTCGAGAAGGAGCTCCTTGCAGCCGAGCAGAGTATAGCCGCTGTCGGAGCCTCTCGCGGTGACCCTCGTACCCCTATCTTTGAGGGGTGCTCCCCTGTTCCCCTTTTGCCCTCTGTTGCCTCTGCTGCTGCTGTCGACCTCCTTGGCACTGAGTCGGTCGGAGCTGCGTCTGCCCCTGGCGGGAGGCGCCGCAACAGCAAGGGCAAGGGTGCTGGAGGAGCTGGCGGGGGTGGTGGTGGTGGCGGTGGGGGCGGCCGGGGGGTGGGGGTGGAGGTGGGAGTGGGGGCGGGGGTGGGGGCTCTGGTGGCGGCGGTGGAGGCGGGGACAGTGGCAGCGGCGGCGGTGGGACTGGAGGAGGTGGAGGTGGCGGCGGAGGCAGTGGAGGCGGCAGTGGCGGGGGTGGCGGTGGTACTGGTCGGGGTGGCTCGGTGCAGAGGGGAGGCTCCGGTGGTGGACAGCGTCCGCAGCAGCAGCGCTCTCGTGAGGCCCCGCCGCCGCAGCAGCTTCACCAGTGGTACGCTGGGCGTCAGCGGCCTGGGGGTGCTGGTCCCTGTACGTACTTCTTTCGTACTGGTGACCGCACTGGAGAGCAGTGTGGAGGCGCGCACACCACTCAGCGCTGCTTCGGTCGCCTGACAGACGCCTGGCGTCTTAGGTTCCCTGAAGCCACTGAGCTCCCTCGCTGGCATGAGCTGCTTAGGTCGGGCGTTGCTATCTTTGATCTTGACTATGATGCTATCCTTGCTGCCATGTATGTTATGTCTACTAGTGATGACGGTGACTGTTACCTGAGTGTTCCGCCCGACCCGGGCGGTGCAGCTTTTGCTCTAGGTGCTAGTGAGTCTGCTGCTCCAGGTGCTAGTGAGTCTGCTGCTCCAGGTGCTGGTGAGTCTGCTCTCTCAGGTACCACGTCGGCTCAGGCGTCGCACACTTTCACCCTTGACTCGGGTGCTTCCCGCTCCTTCTTTCGAGACCGCACCACTCTTACGCCGCTCAACCGGCCGGTTGCGGTCTCCCTGGCAGACCCCTCTGGGGGTCCTGTCCTTGCTCACTACTCCACTGTCCTGCCGTGTCCAGCTGTCCCGTCTGGCTCCTTGTCCGGTCTTTACCTCCCCTCGTTCTCTACGAACTTGGTGGCGGGTGCTGACCTACAGGATGGGGGAGTTGACCAGTTCACTCCTGCGCGTCAGCGGGTGACCCACTGCACGTGTGCTGACACGGGCCGACACTTGGCCACGTTTACTCGTCGGCCGGGGTCGAGCCTGTACACACTGACTACCGAGTCTCCGCCGGTTGCTGTTCCTGGTCAGGTAGCTGCGTCGGGTCAGGTGTTTGCTGCAGCGTCTCGGTCTGGTCCTGAGTCTGCCCCCTGCTCGTGTCGCCTCCTGTCCCATGAGACTCTTCTCTGGCACCACCGTCTTGGTCACCCCTCCCTGCCTCGTCTCCGAGGCATGGCCTCTCGTGTCCTTGTCTCTGGTCTCCCCCGGTCTCTCCCTCCCCTCCCTCCGGGGCCTGCCCCTACCTGCCTTCCCTGCGTCGAGGGGCGGCAGCGCGCCGCTCCTCACTCCTCCGAGTTTCCGCCGACAGAGGCTCCGCTGCAGACTCTTCACATGGACGTGTGGGGCCCAGCCCACGTCCGTGGACAGGGTCACGAGCGCTACTTCCTGCTGGTGGTTGACGATTACTCGCGTTACACCACAGTCTTCCCCTTGCGCCGCAAGGATGAGGTCACTGAGGTGTTGATCGACTGGATCCGCGCTGCTCGTCTCCAGCTCAGGCAGAGTTTCCGCTCTGACTTTCCTGTTTTGCGTCTGCACTCCGACAGAGGTGGGGAGTTTTCCTCAGGCCCTCTGCGAGCCTACTGTCGTGCGAGGGGCATCCGCCAGACGTTCACGCTTCCGGCCTCTCCGCAGCAAAATGGGATTGCTGAGCGCCGCATTGGCATGGTCATGGATGTCGCTCGCACGTCCATGATCCATGCGGCTGCTCCCCATTTTCTGTGGCCGTTTGCGGTTCAGTACGCGGCGCATCAGATCAACCTTCAGCCCCGGGTCTCCATGCCGGGGACCTCCCCCACTCTGCTATGGACGGGGAAGGTTGGCGATGCGTCTGCGTTCCGTGTCTGGGGATCTCGGGCTTTTGTCCGAGACTTGTCTGCGGACAAGATGTCCTCCCGTGCTGTTCCCTGCGTCTTCCTTGGCTTCCCCCCTGACGCGCCTGGCTGGCAGTTCTACCACCCCACCTCGCGCCGTGTTCTGTCCTCCCAGGACGTCACGTTTGACGAGTCGGTTCCGTACTACCGTCTCTTCCCCTACCGCGCTGCCCCCCTGCCACCCCCACCACTTTTCCTCGTGCCAGGTCCCCCCCAGGTCGACCCCCTCCCCCCTCAAGGTCCTGCTCCTTCAGGTGTGTCTCAGGTAGACCCCCCCCCCTTGGCTGAGCCTTTGGAGGTCACTTCCGACACCTCTGGCCCACCCGAGGGGGGTGACGTTGCTGCTGACGCCCCGACGGCCTCCCGCCGCGCTCCCCGCTTGGAGACCCCTCCGGGGTTCCCTCCACGACCTTCCTCACCGCCTCCGTCGCCGGTTCCTGTTGACTCTGGAGCTGTTGTGGGCGGTGCTCCTGGGGGCGCTGGGTCTGGGGGTGCTGAGTCTGGGGGTGCTGAGCCTGCGTGTGAGGAGACTGGAGGCCTTGCGCCTGGGGGTGCTGAGTCTGGGGGTGCTACGTCTGGGGGAGCTGAGCCTGTGTCTGCGGAGTCTGGGGGTACTGAGTCTCGCGGGGAGCCACTTGAGGGTTCTGAGACTGCTGCTGTGCGGTCCCCTTGGCGTGGCCGCCTTCGTTCGCGTGTGCCTCTCACTCCACAGCAGCTGCACGACTGGTACGGTCGCCGTCCGGGTCGAGCTGCTGGAGCTCGGGGCTCTGCTGCTGGAGGCTCTGGTTCCGGAGGTGCTCGTACTGAGGGTACTGGAGCTGCTGGGACTACTACGTCTGGGGGTGCCCCTGCTTGGGACACCGGGGCTGGAGACCCTGGGGCGGGAGGTGCCGGCTCTGGGGGTGCTACTGCGGGCGGTTCTGCGGTTGGCGACCCTGCGTCTGGAGGTGCCGGTTCTGGGGGTGCTCCTCCTGGGGACACTGGAGCTTCTGGAGGTGCTGGAGCTGCTGGAGACACTGGAGCTGCTGGAGGTACTGGAGCTGCTGGAGACACTGGAGCTGCTGGAGGTGCTGGAGCTACTGGAGGTGCTGGAGCTGCTGGAGACGCTGGAGCTGCTAGAGGTGCTGGCGCTGCTGGAGACGCTGGTGCTGCTGGAGCTGCTGGAGGTGCTGGAGCTGCTGGAGGTGCTGGAGCGACCGGTGCTGACGTAGCCGCGCCGCCTCGCCTGTTCTTCGCTCCACCGTCTCCGTCGTCTCTACCGCCGCCTGACTCTGTTCTCCGTCAGGTTCTTACTCTCCCGTCGTCCACGGGTCTTCCGTTACCTGCTGGCTCACCACTCCCTGCTCCTTCCCCTTACACTGAGCAGGCTGGTGGTCTTGCTGAGCGTCGTGCGCCTGCGTCGCGTCCTGTCTCGCCCGTTCGGTCTGGTCGTCCCAGTCGTACCGGTCGTTGTGTTTCTTGTACGCGTCAGCCGCCTGTACCTAGCGCGCACCTTGTTGTCCGTCGTCCCTCCTTTGCTCCGCCGTCCGCTCCTCTGCCTTCCCCACCTGCGTCCTCACTGCCTGCGGTTCCCGACCCAGCGTCTGACCCGTTTCGTGCTGAGCACCCTACTGTCACGCGTCTGTTAGCTACTGTTGTCACTGACCCGTCGTTCGAGTCCACTGCTGCGTCTGCCTTGGTTGCTGAGCTTGTTGACTTTGCTGCTGTCTGTCGTCTCGACTACGCCACTAGCCTTGTTGCTGCGTCTGAGTCTGTCTGTCCTCCGTCTGTCGGGGGTGAGTGTGCTCTTGGCACGGACGTCCTTGAGGACAGACAGGAGGAGTTCCAGTGTCTTGCTGCTGCTGTACCCCATCTCGTGGCCATGCTGCTTGCCCCTGAGGGAGACCCGGATGCACCAGACATCCCGACTCCGCGCTCTTACGCGGAGGCGATAGAGGGTCCCTACTCCTCTCAGTGGCAGGCAGCCATGGACGCAGAGATGGCTTCCTGGAAGTCCACAGGCACCTATGTTGACGAGGTTCCCCCTCCTGGGGCGAACATCGTCAGTGGCATGTGGATTTACAGGGTGAAGCGGCCACCGGGTTCTCCTCCTGTCTTCAAGGCGCGTTACGTGGCTCGCGGCTTCAGTCAGCGGCAGGGAGTTGACTACTTTCAGACCTTCTCCTCCACCCCGAAGATGACCACTCTTCGGGTGCTACTGCACATAGCTGCTCACCGTGACTACGAGCTTCACTCTCTTGACTTCAGCACAGCTTTCCTACAGGGCAGCCTGCACGAGGAGATCTGGCTGCGCCGCCCACCTGGCTTCACTGGGACGTTTCCTCCTGGCACCCAGTGGAGCCTCCGGCGGCCGGTCTACGGTCTCCGCCAGGCGCCGCGTGAGTGGCACGACACACTGAGGACTACACTTGCGGCTCTTGGGTTTGCTCCTTCTACTGCCGACCCGTCGCTATTTCTGCGCACTGACACCTCTTTGCCGCCGTTCTACATCCTCGTGTACGTCGACGACTTGGTCTTTGCTACAGCTGACACTGCTGGACTCGCCCACGTGAAGTCCGAGCTGCAGAAGCGACACACGTGCACAGACCTGGGTGAACTGCGCAGCTACCTTGGCTTGCAGATCACCCGGGACAGAGCACGACGACTGTCTCAGTCACACATGGTGCAGCACAGTCCTTCAGCACTTCACGTACTCCTCGCCTCAGGCCACACACTGTCTCAGTCACACATGGTGCAGCAGGTCCTTCAGCGTTTCGACTTCACGTACTCCTCGCCTCAGGCCACTCCTCTGTCTACTCGTCACTCGCTCTCAGCTCTGCCTTCGGATGAGTCCGTAGAGCCGAGTGGCCCGTACCCAGAGCTTGTTGGCTGCCTCATGTACCTGATGACATGCACACGACCTGACCTTGCATACCCTCTTAGCATCCTGGCACGCTATGTTGCTCCTGGGAGACACCGACCAGAGCACATGGCTGCAGCGAAGAGGGTGTTGCGCTACTTGTGCAGTACGTCAGGCATGGGGCTAGTGCTTGGAGGGCAGAGTCCAGTGGTCCTCACTGGTCACGCAGACGCTTCTTGGGTTGACGACCTGGCTACTCAGCGGTCGTCACAGGGTTACACTTTCAGCCTTGGTTCCGGCTCTGTTTCGTGGCGGTCTACCCGCTCGTCGTCTGTTCTCAGCTCTAGCTGTGAGGCTGAGATCTACGCAGGAGCCATGGCTGCACAGGAGTTACGCTGGCTTACCTACCTGCTGACTGACCTGGGAGAGCCGCCTCGTTCTCCTCCAGTTCTGTACGTAGACAACAAGGCAATGCTGGCCTTGTGTCGGGAGCACAGACTGGAGCACAGAACGAAGCACATTGCTCTCCGCTACTTTCTTGCACGTGAGTTGCAGCAGCGTGGTCAGCTGCGCCTTGCTTACGTGGCCACTCGGGCCAACACTGCTGATATCTTCACCAAGGCACTTCCGCCTGGTGATCATCAGCGCTTCTGTACGATGCTAGGTCTTGTGCCCACTTGGCCTCACTTGCTCACTTCTTGACCTTGCTTGTACTGCATTTTCTATATACATGCTCTTGCTTGTTTGTCTTTATATATAATCATGCATGTGAACTGGCCTTGTGGCCTTGACCTTGTACTCAGATTTGTGGTGACGTTGTGATCCACTCTGAGCTTGCTTGCTTGACTGGTCTTGTGGCCTCTAGGTCTTCCCCACTTTGCCTATGGGGGTGTGTCAAACATATGTTATATTGTTTATATCTAGGCTGTAGTGGGTTAGATACTAGAGGGTATAGGGTTGTTTCTTGTACCTCTCGAACTTCTCCTAGTGCAACTTTTCTCTCGACTCTCACAAGCTACCTCCTATCAATCATTCGTCAAGCTACCAATCCTAATAGTTGTGCGCGAACCCACATTGTACCACTTGTGTCCTCCTGTGTAAGCGGCGGCCTTGATGTCCATCGGTGTTGGGGCGGGGGGTGGGAGAGTTGCATGAGCCGTTTGAAAAATGAGAGACGTGGGTGGAGGGAAATGAACTCCAACCCCCGTTTTGTAGTTGGAGAAGAGCGTTTAGCGCGCTTCGACGATGTCAAATTCGCGTTACAGTCAACTGCGCTTTCGAAATAGCAAGCTTTCTAAATCAACAACGTAGATTGAACAAATGGACACAAACCCTGAGAGCATCCCTTGTGGCAGGAAATGTCATCATTTGGCATGGTAGCATGACATGAATATTGTTTTGGTAGAACCTTAACTAACAGCAAAGCTGAGCATCCATAAGTATAGCAACTTAAGTTAATTATAACATTAGCATTAGAGGCGTCTAATGCAACAGATATCCCTGTAATTAGCGAGCAAAACAAGGCCAACTATCCATGCTCAAATGCCCAGTCAGTAAACTACCGGTACCCTTCCAAATTTCAAAATCGTTTGATGTCACTTACCTACCCTATAAAGCATCCACAATTTCCCCAAGTACTGGAAAGACAGGGCAAATAAAACATTGACATCACAAAAATAGAAAAACCCATCCTTTCCCCTCCCCCCCCCCCCCTCCTACCCACACCCACCCCATGCCAGTTGTTCCCAGGCTCTTACCACCCACAGGCAAGCCCCCCTCCCACTCTACGTTCCTCTCCCTCTTCCTCTCCCTCTCCCTCCCACATTCCATATACCGGCACCTTTTCCTTTCCTTCTCTTACCCACCCAGCATGTCTCTCCCCCACCCCACCCTCTATCTCTCCTCCCCTCTCCTCTTACTGCTCCACCTTGGTCTTCCTTTCACTTCCTTCCACGCTTGAAACCCCCCTGCAAGCTCCCCTCTCCCCTTTCCTCACGACAAACCCCCGGATCAACTACCGGTAACCCCGCACATGCCTCCGCTGCCGAGTTAACCCCCTACGCATTCTAAACACCACACCACCGCGCTGCACCCCATCCCCTGGTAAATCCTGTGCCCAACCAACCATGCACCATACACCCAAACATCCACCACCCCTGCCATACACACTCCTACCCACCTTTTCTTCCACGCTATACCCACCTTGCAACCCCATGACTCCCCTCGTCATATACTGTCAAGCAACCTCTATTCTTGAGGCACAACAAAAGTAGACCTTGCAACCCCATACGCCTCGTCATACATGGTGAAGCAACATCCATGTATGCAGAGTGCACCCTAACCGATCCCACATCTCCAGCAACCCTCTGTGCTCGCAAGCAACCCTCTGTCCTCTCGCGCAAACCCTCTGTCCTCTCGCGCAACCATCCGTATGCCAAAGGCCCATCAGCATAAATAGAGCCAACTAGCTGCCAACCCTGCAGCACTGCTCATCTCGTCTCACCTTCACTCATCTCATCTCAATCCATAGAATCGACCCCTCCTTCCCCCTCATCCCCCCCTCTTCCTTTCAAAGCAAACACACTCTTTCGTGCCACGTCTTCTCTCCTCTCCTGCTTCTCCTCTCCTCCGCCCCGCTCCTCTTCTCTCTTGTCTCCTCCTTCGCCTCTCCCTTCTACACCTGTTCTACCACTTGTTCAACCATGTCTTGCTGTCTTCACGTCGTCCTCTTCTTCCCTTAGCTGCTGCCTCAACTGCTGCTGTGTGATGTTGTAACGAGCTTTGAAAGTCAGCCTCTTCACCTCGCTGCTGCTTTAGCTGCTACCACCCTAATGCCTTTCTCCTGAACCTGAATCCAGTACATGTATATCCTATAACGGTAAATCACCCAACACACCCTGCTTCCAGGGGGCTCACGATTTGTTCTTCCTTTCCCTCCGCTCCTCTCCCACACCCGTATCCATACTCTTCCCTCACCCCATTTCCCTCACCCCATACCCCTTCCTTTCCCGCACACAGGCAAATTACAACAACTAACTACTCCCTCGTTCCCCTCGCACAAACGATTGCCAGGTCAATTCACCTCTCCTCCTCCTCCTACCTCTACAACCATTCCAAACCACAACCGCAACCTTACCTTCCCCCCATCTTTCGTTTACCAACTTCGAGCCTCTCTCCCTACCCTCCCCGCGTCCCCCTTCACTCGTCACTCCCACCCACCCCACCCCCACTCCACCACCACCACTGCTACTACCCCCGCCACCCCTCCTCCCTGCTCCGCCCCTCCTCCCCCTCCCCCCCTCCCCCTCCCCCCCCCCCCCCCTCCCCCTGCCCCTCCCCTGCCCCCTCCCCCTGCCCCTCCCCCCCTCCCCGCTCCCCCTCCCGCTCCCCCTCCCCCTCCCCGCTCCCGCTCCCGCTCCCCCCCCCTCTCCCCGAGCCTCTCCCTGCAGCTGCTCCACCTTGGCCAGCAGCTGCACATTATGCTTCTCCAGCGCGCGGCACCTTTGCCTCAGCGAGTGAATATACGCCACCGCGTCCTCAATCATGCTCGCCGTGTCCAGCCTCCCTTCCGCTTTTGGCATCGCGTCCTTCAGCTGCTGCAACCTTACAGAGATTTTCTCCCGTCGCTTCCTCTCAGCCACGCTCCGGGGCTTGGTGGAGTGCCGCTGCCGGTGCGGGTTTAGCATGCGCGCCTCTTCTAGCATCGCGTCTGCTCCGTCCACCCCTAGAAGCTCTGGGGGAGTGAACATGCCGGCTTCCATGTCCCCATACGCGTTCCCCACGTCTTCGTTATCCGAGTAGTCTTCGTCTTGTAGCCCCATCATTCCTCCCCCTCCTCCCCGCCTCCCCCCTCCTCCCTCCCCTCCCCCCTCCTCCTCCTCCTCCTCCTCCTCCTCCGCCCCCTCCGCCCTCCCCACCTTCCCCCCCTCCTCCCCTGCGTAAGCCCAGCTCGCCCCCGCGCCTCCGCCTCCTGCCCCGCTCCCCCCGCTCAACCCAGACCCCCGCCTCCCAGCTTCCCCCGTGCATTCCCCCCGCGCGCCATTACCCCCGCTCCTCCCCCACCAGAGCCTCCCTTCCCCCCAACCCCCGGAAACAATCCTGCTTGCGCCCATCCCCATGCCACTGGCGGAAGCCGCCACAGCCACGCTCATACGCTCAGTATCCGGGGAGGAGAGGCGCACGGGGAAACAGCAGCCCGCCCCCGCCTCCCCCCATCCCATTTACCCCCTCCCCCCCGCCAGGGAACCCCCCTGCGTTGCCCCCAGACCCTGCCGCAGCAGCAGCAGCCGCCACAATTGCAGCCGCAGCAGCGTTAGGCGAACCGCCACTCACAAACGGACGGAAATTTCCCATTGCTAGCCGCGCCATTTCCCCGGTCAGCCCGGAACCTGCCCGGTGTTCACAAGTTTCAGATTCCTGCCCGGACTCAGCTGCCCCTCTGCCCGTGGACTCTTATTCGCAGGGGCATTCAGCCATTTACCCGCCCGCCTCCTAGCGACCCGGCAAGGCTGCTTTCCGGTTCGCGTTTTCCCTTAGGACTAGGATTAGTCTGTGCAGAGCCTATAGAGCCACTATTAGGGGGGTACCCAGGCAAATCGGGCAGGCCTCGGCGGGACCTAAGTGAACCTCCCCCCAGCCCTCCGCCCAGCCCTCCCCCTGCGCCTACACTAGCCTCCCCCGCCCTGTGTCCCCCGCTGGTTCCCCCGCCCACCCCCCCAGAAGCATGGCGGCGGCCTCTGAGAAATCACCTGCGCCGCCGCCTGGGACATTCCCACCTGCCATTCCGCCACCTGCCATGCTACCACTGCCACCTGACACGCTAGCGCCGGCGCGGGGGATGAGATACGAACCGGGGAAACGGACGTGTAATGCTGCCCGTGCTGCCCGTGATGGGACGCCATGCGAAGACCAGACAGCGGGCTGTTGCTGCGGCTGCTGTTGCCGCTGCTGATCCCATCAAACTGCAGCGCCGCGGAGCCCAGGGAAAGCGCGCGCCGGTGGTGCGACCCGCCTGCCCCTCCTGCCGCGGCGCCCTGCTGCTGCGGCGGCGGCGGCGGCGGCGGCGGCCCCTCCCCCGGGTAAGTGCCGCGGGGGCCTCTCATGTGCCCGCCTAGGTTACTAGCGCCTGTGAGACGCGCGGGATGAGCTAGAGGTGAAGAGACCTGGTGCTCCCGCTGCTGCTGCTGCTGCTGCTGCTGCCCCTGCGCCGGGTTTAAGGCCCATTCCCCCTCCGCCTATCCCGCCCGCGCCTAATCCGCCCGCGCCGTTTCCTTCCCCTTCCATGACTCTCTCTAGCGCCAGGGCGATTTGCGCGGGGGGTATCCAGTTGGGCGGGTGCGGCGGCTTTTGCAGCTGCGCTTGCTGCGCGTGCTGCTGCTGTTGCTGCTGAAGGTGCATCTGCAGTTGCTGCTGCAGCTGTTGCTGCAACTGCTGCTGCAGCTGCTGCTGTAGCTTCTCCTTCTCCTGCTGCAACCGCTGCTGCTGAAGCATCTGTTGCAACATCCAGTTTGTTCCCCCAACTCCCCCACCCCCCCTCCTCCCCCCCCTCCCCCGCCTCCCGCTGCTGCCGCCGCCGCAAGCACAGCAGCCATCCCCCCTGCGCCTCCCTCCCCCGTTTCCCCCGAGAGTGCCGCCAATTGCGCTATCGGGTCTATAGGCCCCAAGCCGCTGCCCATCTGTCCTAATCCTTCCGTCTCCCCCACCACCCCCGCCTCCCCCGCCCCCCCCTCCGCCCATATCCCCGCCTCCGGACGCCCCTCCGCGATCCCTCTGGAGCAGCTCCATAATCATCTTAGCGTCTATCGCGCCCTGCTGTAACGCGGACATTCCGGAAAGCCCCGCGAGCCCCTGATCCCGCCGCGCCGCCCGCTGGTTCCATCCCCTGACCTCCCATGCCGGCCGCGGACGCAGCGCCAGCAGATGGCGGAACATTCGACGCCAAACCCGCCGCCTGCCCTCCCCCTCCTGCCCCCCACCCCTCTGTTCCCCCTGCACTGAACCCCCCGACTCCCCCCCGCCCCCGCCCGCGCCCCCGCTCTTCCACCCGCCGCCATCTTCCCCCGATTGTTCCCCCAGCCCCCCAGAGCTAGCGCCAGCGCCGTCAGCCCCCCCTCCTCCCCCCAACCTCCCCATGCCCCCGCTCCCCCGATCACCCTCCCCCACTCCCCATATCCACATTCCCCCCCAGCATATCCCACAACTCGCTCGCTTGCTCAAGCTCCCGCTGCTGCCTTCCAGGGCTAATCATCGACGGGTGATTCGGCGAAATGTGCGACGTAGGCGAAATGTTCGAGTTGGGCGAAATGTTAAGGCCGGAGAGGGGGATAAAGCGCCCTGAAAAAGCGCGTCCGCGGAAAGCCCCCCTACCCCTGAACCCTGCGCCTGCAGCTGCAGCTGCTGCCCAAACTGCTGCAGCTGGGCGGCGGAAAAAGCGCCCTGCAGTTCCGCCGAATCTAGCGCGGGGGAGGTCTTGGGGGAAGTCAGTCCGCCTCCGCCTCCGCCTGTGTTTGCGCCTCCGCCTGGCCCGCCTCCGCCGCTTCCCCCCCCGCCTCCCGAGTTGCTTGCGCTGACTGTTGCCATGGCGACGCTATCGCACGAGTCCGCTTGCATGCTCATCGTCGCTCGCTTTTCGACGAAACGTGTCCGCTTGCATGCTCATCGTGCTCGCTTTTCGACGAAACGTGGGAGATCGGCGAAGCGTCGCGAGAGTTCGCGAAAGTGACTAACGAAAAAAAAAGTCCAATTGCGAAAGAATGGACGCGATCAGTAACCGAAATACGATTTTGATGGAAGGGGAAACGTGCAGCAAGCAACAGATCAAGTAAGGTTACGCATTGGGAGAGTCTTAGTCTTCCTAGGAGATTCAGTCGATTATTGGAGGGATATTTAACGGATTGTGGATGTTAATTAGTGCGGTAAAATGCGGAAAAGGAAGCACTCGCGTAAGGCGAGTGTAGAATATATATTAGGACGACAGGCACGAAGGGATAAACCCTACACGGAAAGAGCCTGTATCCGATTACTTGCTACGGCTGTTACTCTCGCCCGTGCGGTAGTTCTCCAAAAAGAACGAGAAAGAGGAGTAGAACGAAGGAAGAACGAAAGAAAAAATCCGAGCAGCACCAAACGGAGTGCTAGGTAGACGCGGAACGGAAGGGGATGCTAGGCAGGAGACGGATGGCAAAGGTGACAGGATGGATGGCCGGCAAGGGAGACGTATTTGAGGTGGCGGGTCTACAGAGGTTAAGGAGCCATGGCTGAAAATTAAAGGGGAAAGGGAGGTTTTCTAAGGATATCTCAACGAAGGTGTTTGGCTAGGAGGCCAGACGGGGAGCAGTATAAGAGTCTGTGTGTTGATAGTGGTCAAACGGATCTGCATTGGAGAACGAATGAGAGGAGAAGGGAGGGGGCGTGAGGGGCGAGAATGGGGGAATGGATAGGGGTGCGTGGGAGAGGAGGGGTGGGGAGAGGGGAGAGATGAGCGGGAAGAAGAGGAAACGAAAATGCCGCGCGAGAAGAGAGGGAGGGAAAGATTATTACACGAGAGGCACGAACAATAGGCGCGAAACGGTAAGCTGTACTTGACCTAAAATGCTGTAGGGAAGGGACTACTAAGAGCGTTACAAGCTCGAAGTTACAATCATCTGAACGAGCTGCGGGAATTTATAACGAGTAGCTAGAAGGAGATGAAAAAAAAGTAATAATAAATAGAGTTTTCGGGTGGGTAGCACGCTAAAATGTGGACAATGGGGCTTCCCCGATTCATCCCCATTGGAAAAAACTGACGTAACTTCTACTCAATGGCGAAGGCTCTATCAAGGCACGCAACGATCCCGGCTGCTTCGCGAAGAAACTCACCTCGAACTCCAGCCGGCGACGAGCCGAGTCGAGCTGAGCTGCATCTCCAACGAGAGGACTACTTATGAAAATCGGCAAAGCCGTTGCTTTCAATTGAGAGACTGTCAGACGACTGAACACACGAAGAATAAATAGACCTACTCAACCCCTTTTACACAACCGCCTGACAAACATCAAAGTCGTAGAAGTACTTCAAGGTCTAAACATTTCGCAAAGCTTCTTCCTTGCACGCCAAGCGCGATTCCGTTGACCGCATTCGTCGCTGACAGCTCAAGCAGGGATTGTATGAGGGGGTTCAGCATAGACTGGGATTAGGTAGTGAGAAGGGGGACTGGAGGGAGGTGAGGGTTTGATATTGAACACAAGGTGCCAGAGCGTGTTCGATGGGTTCACAAGGCCATATAGTTTCCATCAAATTACGACTCCATGTCCCTTTGCACTGCCCGTAAGCCCAGATAGGTGACCCTCTCTTTTGTAACCCACGAAATAATGGAGAGGAGCTTCGAATCGAACTACTACTGTGTTGGGTACCTTATTTGGCTGCTAGTACCTTAAGTGTGCTCAGTAAGTACTGTATCGACGAGGAGATTCGGAATGCAAGACCAGACATTTGGCACGAGCTCGCCGGATTTCCCCTTGAAAATTTTTGCTTGTGTTTGTGTAGGTACAGTTGTTAGACACCTGGTACACTAGAATACGCAAAGCGGCCAATGTGAAAAGGTGACGGTGGTGTGGTGTGCTGACATGACAACCCTACACCGTCTTCCGTCGCGATTTGCCACCCGAGGCCCAACTTTCCAGCCCTCCGTTGGGTTGTACATCCTGTTCTCGATTATTTCACAGGGGTTAATCGCACACCTTGAGGTATTTACCCTATGTTCATCATTTTCGTAGGGTAGTTTCTTGCGGAAGAGGATCCGACGTACTCGCGAACTGTAGGCCCGAACACAACCATCAAGTGCGAGTTTATTTCTTGGATTCCATCAATTTCGTTTTTTACTAATAGTCCCTCAATTTCTGGGTGTCCGTCGCATCAAGTCAAAGATCGTGAAGGGTACCCAGGAAAAAAAGGAGTAGGGGGTGTGCAATTATCGAGAACAGGGTGTAGATTTCGGCGTGGGCATACAACACTGCACATGAAATACTTGTGGAGGGGTATGGCAGCAAGTCCCTTGAAAAAAGCTGGCGGAGTGACTCAAGCGTCCATATGTTAGAGGGTTTCACAGCAACAAGCCGAGCCGAATTCGCTGATTTGGTACTGCAGGCCTCTGGAAAGGGTGCGCTCCCCAAACCCCCTGGAAAGGGTGTAGAGAACGATCCGGAACACGCCTTAGAAAAACTGTGCCAGATCTCCACAAAACGTTGACTGCAAAATCCAATCACTTGCCAAGTTGTTTGTACCAATCAACATCCAAGTGAGGCTGCAGCATTCGACGGAATTGCACGGAATTGTGCCCATCACCCGACCAGAAATTGCACGGAATTGTCTTCAGCATTTCGGCGGAAGATACGGTACTGTACTGTAAGTGAGACAGCCACATGGAAATGAAGTACAACTGAGTTTCCAACCTAAATATGGAACAAACCATTGTTATTTAAAAGAAAAAGGCAAAGAGAGATCAGCTAAGTGGCGATTCCATGTCCACACAACACCAGCACAACCCATGCTCGCAGCTGAAGGGCAACCAAAGACTCCTACTCCATGTCAGCCCACACACACCCCCCATGCCAAACCCAAAACTTACAAAATACTACCCATTCCCACAACAGCCATAACAAACGGCCCCTTCCTTCTCAACTGCCCCACCGCACGTACATCGCAGCACACACACTTCATCTTCCGGAAACACCAGATTACCAACGACAGCACAGGAAACACCCTCAAACCACACCACTACCAGCCAGCGCCATTACGAAACAAGCAACTTGCAATGACACCAACCCTCCCCACTCTGGAAAAGACCTGACCACTTCCCTCCCCCAGCAGCACATGTCTAATTAAAAAAAAAAGGGGGGGGGAGAAAACAACCCTCAGAGTTTTCCAGATTTCAACCCTCCACACTCTCTCCTCGACATGTACGTTCCACTTCACCTCTAAGAGCCAGTGGTAGCATCAGCAGGAGCAGATGCAACCACAGCAGCCTCAATTGCACTGTCCACAGAGTTGCCACAACCAGCAGCAACTACAGCAGGTGCAACAGCAGCCGCAGCCGCAGCAGCAATGTCAGCTGCAGAGAGCAAAGAAGCAAGGCCTGCAGCCTCGTGCTGACACCGCCAGCTTCCATCCTTGCTTCCTTCCCACCGTGCTGCTGATAAAACTTGTCGCAGTGGTGGTGGAGGTACTTCTAGTGCTGGTGCTGCTGCTGGTGCTGCTGCTGGTGCTGCGGGTGGCAAGGGTGATGGCAAAAGCACCGGGGTTGATACCAGCGAAACCCTTTGTTCATCCTTTCCTTCTGCTCCTCTGCCCCGAATCGGATCAAATGCGGTAGGACTCTCATCATCCTCTCGCCTGCCCTCCCTGCTGATACCTGCTCCTGTCCCTGCGTCTGCCCCTGCTCCTGTCCCTGCTCCTGTCCCTGCGTCTGCCCCTGCTCCTGTCCCTGCTCCTGTCCCTGCATCTGCCCCTGCGTCTGTCCCTGCTCCTGTCCCTGCATCTGCCCCTGCGTCTGCCCCTGCTCCTGCCCCTGCTTCTGCCCCTGCTTCTGTCCCTGCTTCTGTCTCTGCTTCTGTCTCTGCTCCTGTCCCTTCTCCTGTCCCTTCTTCTATCCCTGCTTCTGTCGCTTTGTTTGTATTTTCCCATACCCCATCCCCACTCACTGCTTCCCCTGCATTAGCCTCCAATCTCTCCTCCCTACCCTCCTCTTGCTCCTCTGTAACCTCCCTTCCCTCCTCTCTCACTTCTGTTCCCTCACTCATCCCCTCTCTCTCCTCACCAACCCTATTCTGCACCTCATCCCTGTCCCCTGACTGCCTGTTCGTCCCTCTATCAACCCACTTGCAACATGCTTTCCCTCCTCCCCTTCCATTCCTACCCTTCCCTCCTCCCCCTCCTTTCCCACCTCTCCCACCTTTCCTGCATTTCCTCCCTTCCGCTCCCTACCCTGGTCAGTCTTACCACTCCTCCCCTCCCCTCCACTCCCCTTCTCCTGCTTCCCCCCCACTCGCCTCAGCACCACTCGAAGCCCACTCTCCCCTGCACCACCACCAGCCCTTTCAGCCTTCCACACATGCCCATCGCTGCTACTGCTGCTGCTGCTGTTGCCTCTGCTGTTTCTACCACTGCTGCAGCTGCTGCCATTGAGGCTGCTCCCTCCGCTGGTCCTGCAACCGCTGCTGTGGTGCTGGCTTGCTACAGGACTAACCGTCCTGGCCCTCCCATGCGTACCTCTGCGTCTCTTACGAATAATCCCCGTCCCAGCACCTTGAGTTGTAACAATGTCAGGGGAAACAGCACCAGCAGCAGAGGCAAGAGCAGCAGCAGCAGCAGGAGCAGGAACAGGAAGAGCAGCAGCGGCAGCGGCAGCATCAGGAGAACTGATTGCGGAAGGAAGGGCAGTGGTGGCATGTGCAGAGAGCGCTTTATCAAAATCCAGGCATCTAATCGTGGCACTCCCTGCCTCTGCTTCTTCTTCTTGAGCTGCCTCACGCGGTGCCTCAAGCGGTGTCTCAAGAGGTGCCTCAAAAGCAGCGCCCAGACGTTTACGATCCCCGCTCGCTGGCTCTCCCCCGGTGGCTGCCTGTCGAGCAGAGGGATTTGCAGTGGTGCTGCTACGGTGGCGTTTTAAAACCTCCAGGAGCATTTCGCCGGGAAGCAGGCGAAGCGGAAGCAGAAGAGTCAACTAGGGGAGGCACCACTGAGGACAGGGGAGACATAGGGAGTTCTGACAGCGCTGACACAACCGGCAGCGCTGGCACCACTGGCACTTGGAGCGAGCATGGAATTTGAGTTGATTCTGAGAATGGATTCTGAGTTGATATTGGCGGTTTCTGAGTTGAGCCGAGCAAGGTCGCACGCGGAAAGACAACTGGAGCAGGCACCTCCGGTGCAGGGAGGGTGGACGGTGCAGCAATAACTGTCGGGCACTCGGCCGTATTACCTTTCTGTATTGACGCTGCTGCTGCTTCTGCTGATGCTTCTGCTACAGCTTCTGCTGTTGCTGCTTTCGCTACAGCGGCGGCAGCAGCGGCTGCTCTTGTTGCTCTTGTCGAAACTCTGCTAAGAGTTCTTGTCTTTTCAGCTTTCTCCACCTTCTCCCCCTTCTGCTGCAGCAGTTGCTGCAACTGTAGCTGTTGTTGCTGTTGCTGTTGCTGTTGCAGCTGTTGCTGCTGTTGCACAATCACATCCCGACACTCTTTCTCAATCCTTCCCCCCACGCACGCCTCTTCTCCTTCCCTTTCCTCCCCTACACTTCCCATTTCCTCCTCTCCCTCTCCTCCCCCCTCTCCTGCTTCTCCTTCTCCCTCTCCTCCTTCTCACGCGCCCTCTTCCCTCTCAGCCGCGACGGGGGAACTGCGGGAGAGAGAGCAGAGGGGGAAGCCTTCTGGGACGCTTCAGAAATTGAAAGGAGCGAAAGAGCAGAGGGAGAAACGGATGATGCGCGGGAGGAGCACAAAGGCTTATTCTCAAAGCTCGGACCCCTGCGTAAGGCTGCTGCATGTTGCTCACAATCACCCCCAGCAGCAGCAGAAGCGGCAGCACCACCACCAGCAGCACAAGCAGCAGCACCACCACCGGCATCACCACCACCAGCACCAGCAGCCACAATAGTTGCAGGAACCACATCAGTCCCATCCCTCTCCTCTCCCTCACCACCACTAGACGGGCCAACCCCCTCCTGCAACTCAGCCTTCCTCTTTCTACCTCCCACTCGCTTCCCCGCTCCCACTCGCCTTCTCCCTCCATCCGCACTCCTATCTCCCTCCTCCCTTCTCCCCACCATCCCATTCTCCATTACACTCCTCTCCTGCATCCCCTCCCTCCCTCCTCTTCCGCTCTCCCCTCCTCTCCTATTGCCACTTCCTCTATCCTCCCCACCCCTTCCCTCCCTACCCTCCCCTCCGTCCCCTCCTCTTCCTCCTCCTCCTCACCGTCCCATCGCACTCTCCCCTCCCTCCCCTCCTTCCCTTCCCCCACCAGCTGCACTCTCGTACGGCAACTCAGCCCCCACACCATCTTACACTCAAACACACGCCTCCACCGCTCCTCTCCTCCCTCCTCTCCCTCCCTGCCTCCCCAACCCTTCCTCCTCCCCTCCCCTCCTCCTCTCCCTCCAAACCCACGCCCTCCTCCTCTCGGTTCCACCTATCGCCATACACACTCCAAGTGCCAATTCTCCCTTTGCTATCCCTAACAACCCTATCAACCACCCAAGCAGGGGGGTTACGTCTGGGAACCATCCGAACCCTTCTGCACCGCGAGCAATGGAGCGACCGCAGGCCCGCCTGCTGTGCTGCTTCTGCTTCTGCTGCCTTTCCCACTTCACCACTCCCCTGCACAGGTTCCCCTCCCAGTGACTTTTGAGACGTCTCAAAGGTTCCCACTTCATCACGTCCCTGCAGCGGCTCCTCTCCCGACAACTCTCCTTCCTTATATTCCTCACATGGCCTCTGAGATGACTCTAAATGTTTCTGTGCCATTTGCGCTGCTTTGCTGCCTGCGCCTGGTTGTAGGACGGTTGGAGCTAGGGCATCTTGTGCTGCTTCTGCTGCTGCTTCTGCTGCTGCTGCTTCTGCTGCTGCTCCTTGTGCGTCTAGTGAAAGCCGGATTCTTCCCGCTGCTGGCTGCTTCACAGCACTTCTCTGTCTCTTTTTAGCCCCTGCTGCTTCTCCTTCCCCTGCTGCTCCTTCACCTGCTGCTACATCTGTTGCATTTGCCTCTTCTGCTGCACCTGCTCCTGCTAATGTCAGTATAGCTGCTGCTGTTGCACCAGCACCAGCACCAGCACTCAGCTTATGCTTGATAGCCTTACCCCCTGCTTTTCGCTTCACTCCCATCCTCCCCCTCTTCCCCCCTTTCGTCCCCTTCCCCGTTTTCGTTCCTTTCCTCCCAATCCCCACTGCTCCAGCTGCCCTTGCTCCAGCTGCCCTTGCTTCTTCCGTCCCTGCCCCAGCCCCTCCTCCTTCCCCCCTCACAACTCCCTCTCCCAAATCCCTGCTTGCCCCATTATTATTCACAATCCCTATCGCTAAACACTCAGTCACATCCCCACCTGCATCCCCACCTACAGTGGGAACATTATCCGTCTTATCTCCCACTCCCACCATATCACCCGAAGCCACTGCACCAGTGGGTTTTCGAAGCGCCTCAAAAGAAGCCTTTCTGCCCACCCTAGGCCCCACCGTATTACCCAAAGGCACAGCAGCAGCAGCAGCAGCAGCAGCAGCAGGACAGGCCACTATCAGCAGAGGCAGCACGCACCCATCTGCACCCCTCACCACTCCCCCAAGTAGCTCTACACCCGCCACCTCTGCTGCGCCTTCTCCTCTCCCTTTCCCTCCTCTCCTTCCCGCTTTCTTCCCACCCTTCCCTCCTCTCTTCCCTCCTCCCCTCCCACCGCCCTTCCCCCTCCCCTCCCACCTCCTCTCCCTGTGCCAGCCCCACTCGCCCTTTCACTCGTTTCACCATTAGAACCGGATCCAACCCCTCTGTCCTGCTCACTCCACTCCCTCCACCCATCCGCCACTTCCTCTTGCTTCCTGCTCCTGCTCCGCCCACACTCCCCTCAACCCCCTCTTGACCCCCCCCCTGCACTCCCCCCTGAAACTCCCCTGCACTTAACACACCCGCACTCCCTTCCCCACTCTCTCCTCCACCTGCTGCCCCCACCCCTGTTATTCCCCCCTCAAGCTCCCCTCCCCCGACATCCCTCCCTGCTTCCCCATCTCCTATTTCCTCTCCTATTTGCTCTCCCTTAACCCTACTCTCACCAGCTGCAGCCACTTCCCCTACTTCTCCTTTCCTCACATACTTCCTCCTCACAAAATCAATCGCTGCAACAGTCGTTTCCTCTTCCCCCTCCCTCGCTCTCCCCACCTTCCCACTCACCCCTTCCCCTCCCTCTCCACACACCCCCTCCCCCCGTCCTCCTACCCCTCCCCGCTGGAACCCAGCCACCGTCCCAACCTGTCCCCGGACCTGCCCCCGAGCCTGCCCTCCCCGAACCTGCCCCTGCCCCTGCCCCTGCCCCTGCTTCTGAGCCTGAGCCTGTCGCTGCGGCAGCAACACTTTAATGACCCGCCTTCGATGGTAAACAATCGGAAGCACACCCAACCCCCTTGCACCTGCTGCGCCTCTCCCTCCTCCTGCTTTTCCCGCCTTAGCTACACGCACAAATCGGCCGTTCTGCCCTCTCGCAAGGACAGAACCAGCAGCAGCACCCCCGGTAACAGCAACAGCAGCAGCAGGAGGACGCAGAGGCTGCTTCTTTGCTCCCATCCTGACCCGCTCCACTCCTGCCGTTCCTGCTGCTTCTGCGGCTGCTGCTCCTTCTCCCTCCGCTCCACTCCTCTCGCCCTCCTCCCCCTGCTGCCGCAGCTCCTGACAGCTCTCAAGATTACCGCCCAGATAACAATCAGCAGCAGCATCGGTGTCATCACGCAACAGCAGCAGCAGCAGCAGCAGCGATAGATTCGGGGTGGTGCAGAGCGGTGGAGTTGTCGTCCGGGCAGAGAAGAGCGAGCGGAGGAGGCGGGACGAACAGTCCCATATCGATGCACACACTGTCGTTGATGCAGTAGCAGGGACGCGCCTTGAGACCCACTTGCACCCACCTGGCCGCACAGGAAAAGGATGAGGAGCAAGGTACTGAATGGTTAGAGAGAAGCAAAAAGAGGAACACCTACTTAGAGGTCCGGGTGAGGAGGTAGCTTATAAGAGCGCTTGGAAGTGATTAGGAGGAAGAAACATTTTACACAAAAATGGGCAAGGAGTCTGTTTTTGAGCCCACTCAAAAACAAGTGAGTGGGAGGATACAACATTCTAAACAGATGTAGGCGAGGAGGGGAGAAGTCACGAGAAAGGTGAATCGTGGCGACAGCCGAGGATACGGCGCTTAACAGGGATCTTAAAAGGGCTCTTAACAGAGATATTAGAAGGGCTCTTGGAATCGAAATCTCACCGTTTGGTGGCGAAGTTGGTTGATTCTGCGCAGTTGAACCCGAGGTTGAATCCTGCATGGTACACGCCTGGATGCACACGCACATGCAAACGGACATGCACAGGCACAGGAAAATACACATGGACGGACACACGCGCGCGCGCGCGCGCGAGCGCACGCGCACACACACACACACACACACACACAGATGCGCACAGACACGCACAGAGAGATACACAAGTATGCAGGATTGAACAGCACAGCAAAACCACATCTGTAGTGTGACATGCGATGCACCCATAGCAATTATATGCACCCATAGCCATTACATGCACCCATAGCCATTACATGCACCCATAGCCATTACATGCACCCAGGCATGCACGTTACATGGTGGACGGACGTTGGTTTACATATGCACCTACCGGGAAAATTGATAACGAATTGGCGTGGAGCGGCTGCTGCAACACCAAGAGGCAAGGGATGTTGCGCTTCTAACACGCCTCACGCCTAAGAAACCAGGCCATGGCTTTGGCTTTTGCGACGTCTCAGAGACTGCGCCTGAGGCAAAACATGCTATCTGTTTGCGTCTGCTGGTTAAGTCTAAGTCGCTTTTGAGAATTCTCAAAAGCGCCCTGAAAAAAACAGGCTAAGACTTCGCGCCTGCTCGTGGGCTGGGCTGGGCTGGGCTGGGCTGGGCTTACCCGGGACGTTGTTAGTAGGCTGGGCTGCTGGCCTTACCTGGGAAGTTGATGACAAACTGGCGTGGCTGCTGTAAAACCTTGAGGAACGGGATGTTGTGCCGCTGCAGTAGCTGCGGGGTCACCAGCGTTTCCTGGCAACACACACGGGATGGAGGGAGGGACGGTTGAACGAGAGTGTGTGTGAGTGAGAGGGAGGAGAGAACCTGCCGCGGCTGCTGTAGCACCTTGAGGAATGTGGGAACTTTGTGCCGCTGCAGTAGCTCTGGCGTCACCAGCGTTTCCTGGTAACACGCACGGGAACAAGGGAGGGAGATAACGAGAGTGCATGCGAGTTAGAGGGAGAAAAAGTGCGGGAGGAAGGGAGGGAGAAAGGGGAAAGAGGGCAGGTGCGGATGGTGGGACACAGACTTGCAGTACAGAACGCAATGAGGAACGGCCCACCCACCGACCCACCGACCCACCGACACCCACTCCTACCCACACCCACCTCCATCCCAACCCACTCACTCTCACGCACACCCACTCTCACACGCTCACACACCCACCCCCACCTTGTGGCGCAGGAACTCGGGACACTGCTTGAACCAGCTGTGTTTTGCGAAACCAGATGTATTCCTGTCCATCACCCACCCACCCACACAACCACCCACCCACCCACCCATCCACCCACCCACCCACCCATCCACCCACCCACCCATGCCCACCCATCCCCACCTTGTGGCGTAGGAACTCGGGGCACTGCTTGAACCGCGCGGGTTGCAGCCCCTGCAGCAGGCGCTCAAAGCGCGCCTTGGCGTCTGGAGGCACCACGTACCTGGGGGAACAGGAAGGGGGGGAGGAGGGCGGGGGAGGAGGGTGGGAGGGGAAGCGAAGAGGGCGGGGTGGGGGTTTAGTTGCAGCCCCTGCAGCAGGCGCTCAAAGCGCGCCTTGGCATCCGGAGGCACCACGTACCTGGGGGCGGTGACAGCAAGGGGGCGGTGACAGCAAGGGGGCGGTGACAGCAAGGGGGAGGGGACAGCAAGGGGGAGGGGACAGCAAGGGGGAGGGGACAGCAAGGGGGAGGGGACAGCAAGGGGGAGGGGACAGCAAGGGGGAGGGGACAGCAAGGGGGAGGGGACAGCAAGGGGGCGGGGACAGCAAGGGGGCGGTGACAGCAAGGGGGCGGGGACAGCAAGGGGGCGGTGACAGCAAGGGAGAGGGGACAGCAAGGGGGAGGGGACAGCAAGGGGGAGGGGACAGCAAGGGGGAGGGGACAGCAAGGGGGCGAGGACAGCAAGGGGGCGGGGACAGCAAGGGGGCGGGGGAGGAGAGGAAAAAAGAGGGTGGTGTGGGGGGTTTAGTTGCAGCCCCTGCAGCAGCCGCTCAAAGCGGGCCTTGGCGTCCGGAGGCACGACATAGCTGGGGGGTTGGGGACAGCAAAAGGGGTTGGGGGAGGTGAGGGGACGCGAGAGGGGTGGAGTTGACTCAACGAAAGCAGGCGCTCAAAGCGCCTTTTCCTCAAAGCAGGGTGTAAGGTTTGCGGAACGGAGCGAGGTGAGTACAAGGTGGGCAATGGAGGGGGGGGAGCGGGAGGGAAAAGACGGGGAACGGATGGGACAGAAGGGAGAACGGGGGAGGAGGGGGGGCGTGTCAGGTCACCCCAACTTGCCTTAACTTGAGCGTAAACTTAACTTAACCAGAATCTGATGCTCACCAGAACTTGGGTGCTCCGAAGTGCAGGTAGTTGACACTGTATAGATCCATGTCCTCCGTGTGCCTGCACCACGCACGCACGCACGCACGCACGCACGCACGCACAGAGAGAGAGAGAGAGAGAGAGAGAGAGAGAGAGAGAGAGAGAGAGAGAGAGAGAGAGAGAGAGAGAGAGAGAGAGAGAGAGAGAGAGAGAGAGAGAGAGAGAGAGAGGTTGGGAAAAGCGGGCAAACCAGCGATGATTTACAGTTCAAGTCGACACAAGAAGACACCTGGGGTACTGGGCGCCCCACACCAAAGTGCAGGTAGCTGACATGACAACACTGTGCAGGTCTATGCATGTCGTGTCCTCCGTGTGCCTGCACTCATGCACGCACGCACGCACGCATGGACGCACGCATGCACAGACAGACACACGCACATACACATGCGCACATTCGCCGAGAGTTTGTCGTCCAGCCGACTCAAGAGAGCATCTAGGGGCCACCGCAAACCCAACTGAAGGTACTTCATGCCTAAATCACACTGTACAGGGCCGAGTCCTCTCCATGTGCCTGCATGCGTGCCTGCATGCCTGCATGAATGCATGCATACACCCAAAGGAGATGTCAATCAGAAGTGGTACTTTCAAGTCGACTCCGCCCACGCTCTCACCATGCGAAGAGTGAGCGCCACATGCCTCGCCCTTTCAAGTACAGATGCGGCGTGGTGTGGTGACTACCTCCCGGTAGCATAACATACACATCCCATGCCTCACATTTGACTTTTGAGTCGACTCATGCGTGAGAGGTGAGAGGTGAAGAGTGAGAGGTGTCTTAGGCCACATGCCGAAGTGCAGATGCGGTGTGGTGACTCCCTCCCGGTATCTTAACGTACACATCCCGTGCCCCACATTTTCCCCCATTCCCTTCCCTTCCCTTCCCTGGCCCTTTCTTTCCCCCTCCCTTACATCTTACCACCCTCGCTCTCACCATGCAAAGAGCGAGCGCCACATGCCAAAGTACAGATACGGTGTGGTGACTCCCGGAATCTGCATGCCTGCTGTCTCGAGCGTGCGCGATAGCAGCGTTGATAGAGACCCCACGTTCCAGCCCTGAAAGAGGGGGGAAGACGGGAAGAGGAACAAGGGGATGGGGACACGAGGGGAAGCAATTGGGGCGCACAATATGACCCACCTCACCCTCGGAATCTGCATGCCTGCTGTCTCAAGCGTGCGCGATAGCAGCGTTGATAGAGACCCCACGTTCCAGCCCTGAAAGAGGGGGGAAGATGGGAAGAGGAACAAGGGGACGAGCGGAAACGATTGGGGGGCACCGCATGAAACCCCACAACTCATCTGCATGCCTGCTGTCTCGAGCATGCGTGATAACAACGTTGAGAGACACCCCACGTTCCAGCCATGGGGAAAGGGCATGGGGAGGGAGGGAAAAGGGAGGGGGAATGAAAGAATGAGAGGGAGAGGGGAGAGGGAGAGGGCGACGAGTGGGGGAGAGTAGTGGAAAAGGACAAGAGGAGAGGAGGGGAAAAGGGGAAGAGGGTTAATGGATTGAGTTCACAATAAGGCCCTCCCACAATCTGCATGACTGCTGCCTTGAGTGTGCGTGATAAAAGCGTTGACAGAAACGACCCATGTTCCTACCCTGGGGGGGGGGGGAAGGAAGGGGGAAGAGGGAAGAGGGAAGAGGGAAGAGGGGAAAAGGAGTAAGATTTGGGCCTGTCGCAGTTTCTCTGCCCCACTGCCAACGGCAAGGGTGACAGGCAGACGGCAGTTAGCGGACCGAGTACGGATAGCCGTCAGCTTTCAACTGTTGAATGACGGCATCAGTGAAGTGAAGCGGTTGAATAAAGCAACCGAATATGATAAGTCGACTCAAAACTCGACTTATCAAACTGTTGAATGACCGCATCAGTGAAGTGAAACGGTTGAATAAAGCGACCGAGTAGCTCACTCGGGCGTTTTCCCACCACTGTTTTGCAACGACTGACTGGGCAACGGTCACTCGCGCTCGCACTCTCCCCCCCGTTCTTGCTCGTGCTCGCGCGTGGAAACTTGAGCTCTCTTGTATGCCCATGATCTATGCGCGCGGATGCGCGCGCGCGCACACACACACACAGACACACATGCTCACACGGTAACATGCGCACACGGTAACATGAACGCACACATGGTAACACGGACACACGGTACCATCCACATGCTAAAATGCAAACACGGTAACATGCACACACTGTAACATGCACACACTGTAACATGCACACACTGTAACATGCACACACTGTAACATGCACACACTGTAACATGCACACACGGCAACATGGACACAGCTTACATGCACGCAAGATAACATGCGCACCAAGTAACATGCACACACGGTAACACAGAAGCACACTAACATGCACACACGGTAACACAGAAGCACACTAACATGCACACACGGTAACACAGAAGCACACTAACATGCACACACGGTAACACAGAAGCACACTAACATGCACACACGGTAACACAGAAGCACACTAACATGCACACATGGTAACACAGAAGCACACTAACATGCACACACGGTAACACAGAAGCACACTAACATGCACACACGGTAACACAGAAGCACACTAACATGCACACATGGTAACACAGAAGCACACTAACATGCACACATGGTAACACAGAAGCACACTAACATGCACACATGGTAACACAGAAGGACACTAACATGCACACATGGTAACACAGAAGCACACTAACATGCACACATGGTAACATGCATACACGGTAACATGTACACATGCTAACATGCACACACACTAACTTGCACACACGCTAACTTCCACACACGCTAACTTGCACGCACGCTAACTTGCACACACGCTAACTTCCACACACGCTAACTTGCACACAAGCTAACTTGCACACACGCTAACTTCCACACACGCTAACTTGCACGCACGCTAACTTGCACACACGCTAACTTGCACACACGCTAACTTGCACACATGCTAGCTCGCACACATGCTAGCTTGCACACACGCGAACATGCACACTACAACACAACACCATACCGTGCCATGCAAAACACTGTGCAGCAGCAGAGTAGCAGCACTACCACCACCACCACCACCACCACCACCACCACCATAGCAGCAGCAGCACACACCTGCACACCTAGACGGCATAAGACTTCTTGACAACCAGCTTGACCCAAAACACACTATCCTGTCATGCTGCGGACCAGCACCACCATTCCCAGCACCATCAGCACCTGCAGCAGCAACAGCACAGCACCACCAGCAGCACAAGCACCACCCACCTGCACGTCGACATCGAAGAACGAGCCGAGCCCGTCGGCGCCATAGAGCGGCGAAGAGTTGACTTCTGAGCTCTTACCATCACCACCCTTACCACCCCCAGCACCAGCAATCCCCCCCACCACCACCCACCTGCACGTCAGCATCAAAGAACAAGCCGAGCCCGTCGGCGCCGTAAAGCGGTGGCGAGTGCACTTAAGAGTCAATCCACTTAAAAGTCAACTCTTATCATCAGCACCCCAACCACCACCTTTACCACCACCAGCAACCCCACCAACTACCCACCTGCACGTCGGCATCAAAGAACGAGCCGAGCCCATCCGCGCCGTAGAGCGGCGGCGAGTGCGTGACGTTCTTCCAGAAGCTTCGCTCGATGGACGTCTGCATGTCCGCTAGGGTTAGCTTCCCACCCACGTGCCCGCACTGCTTGCTCCGCTTGCTTCTCTTGCATTTCTTGCTCTGTCCGCTGTGCTTGCATTGCTTCTGACGGACATCATCAGGAACACCCCTCTCCGTGCATTCATCCCTGTTACCGTCACCGTCACCGTTACCGTCACCGTTACTGTCGCCACGGCTGCTGCTACAGTGCTGCTGCTGCTGCTGCTCCACGTCCCCGCTACTGGCGTCTCCGCTCTCTCCACAGCGAACATCGCTCGTCGATTCTCCATCCCCGTTACTAGCCTCCTCCCCTTCGCTACTGCCGCTACCAGAAGATTCTGCAGCGTCAGTACCGTCAGAAGCGCAAGCGGCGTTCGCGGCGTCAGTCGCGTTCCCCAAGCAGCAGATATCCCCGTCATCCCCCCACGGGCCGCGGTGCTCCTTCGAGTGCGCCGCCTCGCGAAACTCGCGCACCGTGACCGACTTCGTCTCCACGTGGATCGACTGAAACACGCCGCGACTGCCGGACACGTGCTGTTTAATCGGCTTCGGGATCGTCCAATCCTCCACGTCATCATACCCACGTGATCGCGGCTGCCACTCAGGCGGCGGTTCGATCACGCAGATCCCGTATTCCCACGCCTCGGCTTCGATCCGCTCCACGTAAGCTTCGAATCCGACCGCCATTTCCTCTAGAGTTGGCCGGAAGATCGGCACTTGCGCGTCGCCGAACATGCCGCCGGCAGCCGGGCATACGCGGCGTTTGAAAGCCCGGCGCATATTTTCGGGTTTTCTCTTCTGCGGTTTCTGAATAGCCAACGGTGGAGCGTTTCGGCTTTCCCTGCCGCTTTCAAGTAGCCCGATGCAACGGGTTTCGCCTGGTTGCCGCGAATATCCAGCGCCTTATCTCTAGTCTCCGCCTCTTGTCTCGTCTCTGAGGTTTTTCTCTCGCTCAAGTCGCTCGTGTCCCGTTTCCGCCGTTTCCGCCGTTTTCTAACGGCTCTCCGTTCCCCAAACCCTAGCGAACTAGCACGCAGCTGCGAAAAACTACCAGATCTGGCCGTGAACAGTTGACGGAGCGCGGACGGAAGGTGGACGGACTTCGAGCAGCCTCCTCCCGAGGAGCGTGAACGGAAGGTATAAGGAACGAATCCGGGTAAAACAGGAAAGCGAGTGCTTTACCTAGAGTTTATCCCGCGATGACGAGCGGCGGGGACGGCGGAAAGAGATTAACCGCGAAGGGACCTGGCGCGTGGCGAGGAGCGGGCAAACGATCTGAAGCCTGGATCGTACGGCTCTGGCCAAGAGGGTAATCTCTCGCTCACCTGGTGGTGTTGTGCTGGCGTGTGTGGGATGGTGCGGTGTACGATTTTACGTGGTTGAATGCGGTCAGATGGTGTGGTCCCCTTCCCTCTTCCCCCTTGCACCCTCCCTCACGTTGTGCTCGAATCTTGTTGGCCTTGAGGGCGTTTGTCGTCTGGGGTTCGTGCGACTCCCGTGGGCGGGATGTGTCGCATGCGCTGGCGTGTAGTTTCTAGTTTACCGTATGCTGCTCTGTATGCTCTCCGGGGCACTGATCTATGCTTGTATCGCGGATTCAGGAACAATGTGCTGCCGAGCCAAGCTAGGGCGAGCAAAGCTGAATCTAGCAGGGGAGAGCTGAGCTGTGCTGTGCTAACCAGGGGGAGCAAATCTTCTGGAAGCATGGACGACGCTCCGTTTCTGGCTGGGTGGATGGAGCAGCATAGAGCGTCCAGGTGTGCCGAGCGGAAGGCGAGGCAAACCTCTCTGGTGTACTGTAGTGATCTGAAACCGAGACAACTACACGAACTGTAATAAATTTCGCTCAAAGCCCACTAACTTTATTATGGGGTCATTACTTGCGAGCCTGTATACATTCCCATTACCATAAAAGAACACATTCCAGAGTAATTCATCAAGCTAGTATGTGTGATTAGGGCGGGTCCAGCACGTACGTTTCCAGCTGGTGTACAGCTGGTGTACGCACTAGATCATTCATCACTATGGCCAGGCCAGCCCTTAATCACCAGGGCAGCCCAAATTCACATAGCAAGGGGATTTTGGCCAAGTCTGGTCCCTGAAAAATTGCAAGCTTCTTCTGTAATACAAGATACAAAAAAAAATACTGTTGATATTATTCCATTTCAAGGATGAGCACTCGAATCACAACTCTGTATGCACTCCTGACATATCAGGAGCCCAAGGCGGTGGAGTGTTCACATTACTGTAGTACTTAGGAAGCACCTCCCCAAGAAGGTACATGGCCGCTGCAGCTATGCCCACCAGCAGGGCAAAGGTCAGTGCCAGCTTGATCAGCTTGATGAAAAAGTTCTCATCCTTCACGCCTGATCTTGGAAGCACCCCTCCCGGATAGAGCTCACGCAGGTCCTGATGAGGGCGTGGAAGGGATGAGGAGAAATCATTTATGGAAGAGAGTGGTGAGTGATGCAGGTACACGGGAATGGAGCCGTAATAGGAGAAGTGTGGGACAACGGGATGAACAGGTTGGTTGGGCCTAACAGCAGCCCAGCTGCTGCCCAGCTGCAGCCCAGTTAGCGCCAGACAATATAGCAGCGGCAGTCATTGGTCGGGACAGTCCTCAAGTCAGGCTCAGCGTCACAAAACGGAAACTACGAGCTTGCACAGCACAGCTGCAACGGAGGTGCACCACAGGTATGCTTGTCCATGCAACATCCTTTCTGTGTGTTACCAATCCATCCCTCACATCCTTCTCCTTGTTGGCAGGCCTCCTCCAATCAACACGATCGACCTACCCATCCACCCATCCTCCCATCAACCCACCCAGCATTCACACGATTCCAGCAAGCCCTTGCATTTATCCCTCTCACCATGGCGTTTCGAATCTGTGGTGGCTCGTCTTTTCCTGCCAAGCCCTTTTCGAATAGAGTCTGCGGCTTCTTTGGCACAGGCTTTGCTGGTGCGGCTGTTGCTGCTGGGCAGGAGGGTGGGAGGGAGGGAAGAAGCAGCAGTGGAGCGAGAGTGGAACCAGAGTTGGAAACACACAGGAAAAAAGTCAAGACATTGGGTAAAAGGGGGGAAGGGTGGGGGGGGTTGGGTGGGGAGGGAGGGGGGAAGAAGAACTGGGAAAATTCCCAATGTGCGTCGTGTTGTTTAAGCTTCTTCTGCTTTTCCCCACTTTCTTGCCTTCTCCTGGGTTCAAGTTGATTAGAATGGCTTCAAATACGTCCATACACCCGCGAACTCCTTCTTCTAAAGATCACCACTCCCCACACCTCACCTGCCACCATTACAGCATGCGACTACACACATTGGCGACCTTTTCCACACCCAAGCAACCCCGCGAAACGCACGCCGCACCTCCCCCCCTTCCCCCATCCCCATACCCCAACACGGTCCCCTCTTTTGCTCAACTGATTTCTTTCCATCCCCTGTTCCCTGTGTCCAATCTGCAAATCCCATCACTTCGATCATAAGCCCTTCCCGTCATAATCCTTGTCTTCCTCGTCCCCCTACTTCCCTCATATCCATCATCTCCGTCAATTTCGGCAACTAACCTGGGCCTCGCACCCTCGCGATCAACGGCCACTTGGGTCCTCCCGCGCCCTCGGGAAGCTCGTCCAGCGAATCCGACGCCGACAGCTGGCGCGCCTCCTCCGCATTTCCCGCCGCGCCCGGCGCAGCCGGGAGCGTCACGAAGACGCGATGAACGGGAACGCTTTCCGAGCCGGACGATGCAATGCTCTCAGCGAGTCGCTCTTTTAGGTCTAGGATCGTCGCGTTTTCGCCGAGCGAGGCGCCTCGGATGCGAATCGCGTCGGATAGGTCTTCCCCTGGGAACTCCACGCGCATCCAGATGTCGTCGCGGGGCTGCTTCGACCGCAATTGGGCGGGACCTTGCGACTCTGATTCCGCCATCGGAATTATGATTTTTTCGCTGCGGGGTTGAAATACACACGTTTCGCGCAGAACTGGTTCGCTGTTCCCAGGAACAGGCCTGGTGTTCTGGGTGATGACGTCAAGGTAGTCGATGGAACGAGAGTACTGCAAGAGACCACAGGCCCAGTGGAGAGGATAAAAGGAAACGTTTCTCTGAAACTGGAAGCGAGCGGGAGACCACAAAAGCGGTGACCTTGAGGCCACGTGGATCACGTGGAAGGAGGAGCGGAGCAGCAACAAGCAAAAGCAGGCGAGCACGACCCGCAGCCCTTATAGCGCCAGGATAGGAGTTGAAAGCGGTGAACAGCACTATTTCCGTTTCGTTCTCAGCACCGTACTTAACCGACCTTCTTCACAAGGGGGTAGGTAGGGCGAATACGAACCAAACATAGCCATCGAGAGTTGTGCGACTCGCACGTGGTTCAGAAACTGAAGGTTTCCCGCGAAATTGGGAGCGTCCGATTGGTGAAAAAAAAATCCCGAGGCTGATGCGTAACCAGCTCAGGCCGCAGGCGATGTGGGCCAAAGCTACCGCGGGGCAACTCAACCCGAAAGTCTTGGGATTTGGAACAGAGGGGTAAGTGTTCACCATCTGTAGATAGATAAATACAATTCTGTGCAAGTACACAATATTATACATGTCTCCAGCAGTAAATCTGCACATGCTCCAAGTTCTAAGAGAGCTGGCCATACACCCCAAGCACAGTTATGTCATGCAAAAACAGGATGCCAATGAGTTTTTCTTCCTCTACAATTACAGCTCGTGTGTCCTTCATGGACCCTACCAAAAAACTACGATACCACATTTGGCAAATAAATCTCGCACAGATGTACACATGCCCCAACACAAACATTCCCCTCACTGCGCCTCGGTGGCAGCATTTGCGACGCGGGTCACTGTGTCATAGGGGTCCTGCCGCCCGGAGAGGTTGCTGTGTTTGAGGTCCATAAGGTATTTGTGGTTGAACTTGTCGCTGCCCCAGTACCCATACGCCTTCACTGGGTGTGCCCACATGCTCTTCAGCTCCTCGCACTTGGCCTTGGTTTGCTGAGAGAAACGTGAGTCGGATAAGGAGGGGAGGGAATGGAAGGCAAAAGAAGGGGATCGGATCGAAAGACCTTTGAGTCGATTCAAAAGTCACTGGGTGTGCCCACATGCTCTTCAGATCCTCGCACTTGGCCTTGGTTTGCTGCAGAAAGGTGTTTCGGATGGGATGGGGAGGGAATGGAACGCAGGGGAAGGGGATGGGATGAAAAGGAGGGAGTGGAGGGGATGCTAGAGAGAGCAAAGCAGGGCAAGGAAGGCAAGGGAAGGGATAGGAGGGAAGAGGGAAAAGGGAAGGAAAGGATTGGGGGAAAAAACAAAGTGACAGTAAGAGAAAGAAGGAAAGGGAATGGGTGGGAAGATGAAATTCATGACGCCATCTCTCCCACCCTCGTCCGAAAGACATAACCACGCCTGGTCTACCCAACGGTGTAAAGCAGGAAAAATCGGAGGACTTTTGGTCAGTCGAAACGATCTGTACAGTGAAGGAAAGAAGGTAATGGGTTCGTACAAACCACGGTTACACAACAAAGGGCCAAAGCAGCAGCCAGAGAAAGAGAATTTAAAAAAGAGAAGATTTCAAATATCGCTTTGAAGCCTACCTCTCTCACTCTCTTCTTCCCCCACTCTCCCCCCCCCAGCTCTCCACCTCCTCCCTTCCTCCTCCCCTCCATCCGTCACACCCGCTCACTCTCCCTTCCTCCCCAGCCTCCCTGCCCTTTTCCCAAGCGCACCATCCCTCCACTGTCTCTCACAAGGTAACCCTAATTTTCACACACGACCCTCAAATACACAGTCGTGATCACGACTTCCCTGTCGTATGTCTACCCACTTGGCTGACATACCCTAGCCACGTGGCTGCTCCTCGGACCTGATCCTGTAACCTGGTTCACTCCCACTTCCCCGTGCACCTTTCGCCGTCACCATGTAACCGTTTATCGACTTTCGCCAACCTATCATCGCGCTTCACCTCTCCCGCTACTGAAACCGATAGGCGATAGACATTGGTGAAGATGGGCAATGGAACCATTGCGCGAGACTTCGAACCTAAAATATTCAAACTTAGTTCGACATCCTCTCGACCTTCGCTCGACATTCGCGTTCAAACTTCAAGCTTTCCCCCGTCACGGAGAGGCGGATTCGACCTTCGCTGCTCACCCGGATTCGAGCGGCGGCACGTTCGTCCCGATCGCGCGGATCCTCCATCCCCGCGCGGATAAAGTGCTCCACGAACTCCATAATGAACGCCATGGCGCTGCTAACGAATACGCTTATATCGGGTACAGCAGCTCAAACCGTGACCGGGAAGCGAATCTACGGCAGGAGCACTGGGGAGCGAAAGCCTGTGGCGGAAAGGCGAACGCGCGAAGGGTAACCGGCAAGTTCTGAAGAACAAGAGTGGGAAGAAATTGAGCGGGACGGAACGGAAGTTAAGAGAATGGCCGGTTGAGCGGATCCGTAACGTGACAGCAGGCGGGTGATAAAGAGGCGACGAACGCGGGAACGGCGGAGGCTGCGGGGGATATGGAGGCGGCGGAACAGTGTACTAGGGGGGAAGGCCCTTGAGTAGGACAAGCTGTGCGACGACACAGGTATGCGGGAAGGCGTGGAGGAGTGATGGGGCGCAGCGAGCTTTAGCGACATTATGCGTTACAAGGGCATGTTACAAAAACTGTACGAACATAATCAGCTAGAGTGTGTAGCTGTGTATGGTGTTTAAACCATGGTACACATTCCTCTCTCGTCTCAGAGGTTCATCATTTGCCCGATCAATTCACCAGCACGAAGCAGTTGATATCAGTATGACGCGAATAATTTCACATCCGAACTAACCCCATTTACACGACAATAGGCTGTATCAAAAGTCTACTCTTGTTTCATCACATTGCACAACTCCAGGGCAAAACTTAGACAGTGAAATGCAGTACAACTACGCTAGCGATTCTTCCGCTGAGTAAGGGCAAATAACCCTTCCGTGGCTACTTGATTTGCTGTAAGCTTTCGTTTCTTCCCCTGTGGACAGACAATGGATGAAAAGATGGGAGAAAGTTTTGTCAAAGCAGTCACCACAACTGAAAGCAGAGCTCATTTTTTTTCGGAAAATAATTCTTTGTGAATAAGCAATCTCAAGGAAAAAAATGTAGATACGCATAGTCACCTTATCATTGTTGAACATCTCGTCAGCTGCAGCTTCCTGCTGGCGCTTCCTCTTTTGCTTCTGAATGTAGCTCTCCATGTTGTCCGAAGGGCCACTGCATGATAGTGGAGGAAGATTCACATGAAGAAAGCTAATATATACATATATAATATATATGTGTATATCTATATATGTATATGTATATACATATAGTCTGCAAAACCAAACAGACTCCATCTTGAGCCGAAGATTCAAGACAGCAGGTACAGAAGATTGAGCATGGATAAAGCAGCAGACAGGCGGTCTAGGAAGCTAAATCTGGGCTAGCAAGCACCAGATGTAGCAAGCAATCACATGAAGAAAGAGCATATTGGTATGGATTGGGAGAGCACAGCACAAGAATTCCACAAGTGTTGCTGGGCTACTTTTGAGATGCTTAAAAAGTAGAGCAAGAGCGTACCGGTATGGCTTGGGAGAGTACTGCACGAGGATCCCAGGGGTGTTGCCTGGCGGTGCCCCCCACACCTGCACACACGCAGTCGTGCAGATCAGGGGAGAATGGTTGTTGAGACATCTAAAAAGTCCGTAAGAGTACTGCACGAGGATCCCAGGGGTGTTGCCTGGCGGTGCCCCCAACACCTGCACAGACGCAGTCGTGCAAGTCAGAGGAGAATGGTTGTTAAGACGTATAAGAAAGTTTGGAAGAGTACTGCTCGCGGATCCCAGGGGTGCTGCTGCCTGGCGGGGCAGTGCCCCTGCACCTGAACACACGCAGTCGTGTAGAGCAGGGGAGAACGGTTGGTTGAAAAAGGGAGGGGCGAAAAGAGTCTATGAAACAGAAGTGGAAAACAGAAGGGTTATGCCACTGGTGTCATTGGTGTCTGTGCTGCCAACTCAGGGGAAAACAAGAATGTGGAAAGGTAGAACGCACGGCAATAAGGAAACACAAGTGGATGGCAGTAGGATGGCAGAAGCAGAAGTAAAAAGGCGGACTAGCTTCACTCAGCTGAGCACAGTATGCTCAGCTCAGAGGCGGTACAGGTTTTCTTTGTACTAAGTTTCGATTACTGCTCGGACGAAGCAAAAAAAAAAAAAAAAAAAAAAAGAATAAAAAAAAACGGAAAGCAAAAGAAAAGAAAAGAAAGGCCCATTGAACCTTTTTGAATCGCTTGAAGTTGGGCAGGGCAGAAGCAGTAGAGCAAGGGAACTGAGTTCCCTGGGTGCCACCGGCAGCAGCAGGAGGCAGCGGAGTGAAGGCCATGCTGTGCATCTGCTGCTGCTGCTGTTGCTGTCCCATTGGGGTGCCAGTAGGGGAATGTGGAGGAGAACGGACCACGACAAGCCCTTTAACAAAGACCACCTTGTTAATCACATCAGGTGGAAGCGAACTGCCATCCCCGCCACCACCACCACCACCTCCTCCTTTTGCTGCTCCTCCTGCTCCTCCGCCTCCCTCGCTACTCTTCATACCTTTACTCTTGCTCTTCTCACTCACTTTTCGCTCCCCCCCTCCCATTCCATCGTCTCCTTCTGCTTCCGTTTTTACACGGGCAGCACTAGGAGCAGCAGGAGAAGCAGTGGTGCCAGGGGCAGCTTGGCTGGGCAGTTTCCGGGAGAAGAAACTTCGAACATCACCAGACCGCTTGCCTCTTGCAGATGCTGCTGCGATTTCTTCTCCTGCTGCTCCTGCTGCTGTTCCTGTTGATACTGGCGATGCAGGTTCAGCCTTCAGGGCTGCTCGTGCCACTGCTCCGTTTAACACTGCTCCTTCTCTTTCTCCTTCTGCTCTTGCCCCTGAACCTCCTGCCTGCCCTACTCGCACTCCCACGCCTGCTTCTGTACCCTCTCTTACCCCAGCAAGCATCTCCTTTCCATTTTCTGTGCCTGCCTTTCTCTTCCTCTTACCACCACTACCATCATCATCACCACCATCCCCCACACAGGGTGCCAGCCTACCCACAACGTGTGAGGACACTTCCTGTACTCCCGCCGGCGCCCCTACTCCTCCTTCTGCTGCTACTGCATCTGTCTCAGCCTCTTCTGCAGCACTAGGTGCTGTGCGGAAGGTAGGGGAAGACTCGTCGTCTGTTCCGGCATCGCTGTCCGCAGCCGCAGACTCGTCGTCTGTTCCACCACCTCCACCGCCAGCAGTAGCAGCAGCATTGCCAGCAGCGCCGCCATCCTCTGTGGTGCTGTCACTGTCATTGCCACTGTCCGTGTGCGAGCCATCTGACAAAACCACTGCAGAGGCACACGGGGTTGTAAAGATGGAAAGGATGGGATGAATGAAGGTTGAGACGATTCAAAAAGGAAGCAGCGCCATCCTCCGTGGTGCTGCCACTGTGACTGTCATTGCTACTGTCGGTGTTGGATGCATCAGGTAGGAGCACTGCAGAACAAAGGTGTTTTGAGACGTCTCAAAACACTTCTTCAAACACCTGTCATTGCTACTGTCGGTGTTGGATGCATCAGGTAGGAGCACTGCAGAACAAAGGCACGGGGTGCAGAGATAAAAGAATGGCATGCTTTTTGTTTTTTTACGTCTCTACTCAAAAGCCAGCAGTGCCGTCCTTTGTGGTGCTGTCACTGTCATTGCCACTGCAGGTGTTGGCGGCATCAGATAGGACAACTGCAGAGGCACGGCACGGGGTTGCAGAGATGAAAGAAGAGCACGAATTCATTAGACGTTTCAACTCAAAAAGCAGCAAGCAACGCCATCCTCTGCGGTGCTGTCTTGCAAATCATTCACCGAGGCAATGCACCGAGGCAATCCACCAATCCATTCTCACCAGTATCCGCCTCGTCCAAATCAATGGCTGATTCGACCGCTGCCTTCCCTGCTGACTTCCCAACCTCCCGGGGCCATTCAGGAGCAGCAGTCATGCCCTCCCAGCTGCCAATCGACCCCTTGAGAGCAGCAGCTATCACCTTGTGCAGCACGGCCACTCTTAGGGAGAGAGCAGCAGGTGGGGGTGGGAGTGTGGACACGGTTGCTACTGCTGCTGCTCTTGCTGCTGCGGCGGCAGCTGCTGCTGCCGCTTCTGCCTCTGCTGCTGCTGCTGCTGCTGCCGCTGCTGCTGCTTTTGCCGTTTTTGTTGCTGCCGCTTTTGCTGCCCTAGTTGCACCTTTTCTCGTTGCTTTTGCAGGGGCGGTAGTGGGCGCAGGTGGTATGGACGACGGGGGAGAGAGGGCGGAGGGGGAGGAGGAGGAAGCGGGTCTGGAGAGAGCTGGTAACCAGCAGAGGAGGGAGCGAGAGGAGGCAGGGAGGCGGGAGGCGGTGGGGGAGATGGATTGAACCTGGCCGCCACATGCTGTGAGGAGAGAGAGTAGCACTGGTGGGTGGTACTGTGCACGTGTGCATGCACGGACACACAGAGAGACAGAGACACATGTACACACACAAATGCACACAGGAAATCATATGCACATTCACGCATGCGTGCGTGCACCCAAACACAGAGGGAGAGGGACAGAGGAATGTAGATGAGCAACACCTGTTTGGAGAAGAAAAGTGGAAGAAATGTGAAGACAAGTGCACATCACTCATTCACTCCCTAACTCATGCACTCACTCGCTCGCTCACTCACTAATTCACTCACCTCATGATCCCGTGTGCAAGAGACAAAGAGCACATCACTGAACACCCGCCGCCGATCCTCCACCACACCCAACACCACCTCCTCTCCCTCCTCCTCCCCTGCTCCTCCGTCCCCCCTCTCCCTTCCAGACACCCCCTCACCCCCAGCCGCCCCCTCTCTGTCTCCTGCTTGACTCCCTTGCACGCCAGTCGCGGCAGAATCAGCGGCAGTAGCAGCAGGAGGAGGGGGAAGGCGCAGGGCGACAGAAGCAGGCATCCAGAGACGGGGAGCATAGGCGCTAGGCGTAGGGAGGGGTGCGCTGAGAGGCTTGAGGGAAGATACCTGCAAGTGTGCACGGGTAAGGGGGGATGGTGGGGGAGTGGAGGACGAGGGGGCGGAGAGAAGGGGGGAAGAAGGAGGGGTTAGTGGAAAGGGGCAGGGGATGGAGTGAGTAAGAGTTGAGAATGGAGATTTCGAGAGCGTGTGCGCAGGGGTGGTCGGGTGGGCGGGGGTGGGGGTCGTGTGTGTGATCACACCAAATAAAATCAGCTCACACCAGATCACTCACTGCATCAAGCCATGCTGTAGAGACTACTGCATGCTCCTGCGCGTCACCACCTGCTGGCAGTGTACCATCACCCTCTGTGGCAGTCACAAAGACAGGCCCAGCAGCGGCAGCAGCAGCAGCAGCAGCAGAATTCGAATCTGCAGCAGTGGTGGGGGTAGCAGTGGTTGCTGCTGCAGCAGCGATGACATGGCGGTCCACCGTTGCGCCATGTGGCACAACGAGGTGCGTGGTCCAGGGCTGCCACGTTGGTGAGGATGGTAGGCCTGGGAAGGGGACATTGATGGGGGGGGAGGAGGGGGGTGAGGAGGAAAAGGAGGAGGAGAAGGAGGAGAGGGGGGTGTAATGGGTGGGATGAGAGTGTGATAGAGAGAACGCACAGAGGAGGACAAATGGAAGGAGAGGAATGGCATTCTCCAAGCCTTTACAAGCCAACAACCGATGGGCAGTGCGGTCTGATTTGAGAGGTGTGCCATGATATGGACCAGAGATGTGTGAGGTTTAGACAAATGCTACTGAAGTCAGGACAGAGCAGAGTAGATCACGGTAGAGAAGGGCAAGGAGGGGCCAAGCGTAAGTAAGGGAAACGAATGCACTGCCAGTTGAAGGGTTCCCTACAAGAACAGGCCCTGCAGCGGGCTGCAGTAGGTGAGGTGGAAACGAAGGTTTCTAATATACGCACCGCAGTCAGTGCTCTTCTGTATCCACTGCTCCCTCTCCCCAGCGGCAAAGGCTGAGGGTGGCAGGCACACGGCCAAGGGAAGGAACGACGCCCTGCCAGAAGCAATATGAGGGAGAAATGGAGAAGAAGACGTTTAATGCCCCTCAAAAGCCCTCCGGGAAGGCTGAGGGTGGCAGCCTGACAGGCACACGGCCAAGGGAAGAACGAAGCCCTGCCAGAAGCAGCAGGGGAGGGCGGAAGGAGGATGGCACACAGGTATGAAACTGGCAGGAAAGGGAGAAAACACAGATGAGAGCGCAACAAAATCGAATCAGACCGGCATCACGCCCAGCCCAAGCAATTCTTAAGTCACAGATAACACCAACGAGAAGAAACAATTCCAATACCAGGCTGGAACGGTGTGAGAGAGGACGGCATGGCATGGCATGGCGACATGACACCACACTCGCACCTAGGCTTCATAAGTCAACTCAAGAAACGATCCCCCCTCCTCCTGCTACAAGCTGCTGCACTGCCAGTCACGTCATGCCACACACCTATACTTGGGCGTGTTGGTTCCGAATGTGATCACGTCTCCATCCCGAACCTCCGCCTCAGCTTCGGGGTTTGTCTTCACCAGCAGCGGCGGAGCTGCTGCTTTGGAAGTTGCAGCAGCAGCAGCAGCAGGTAAGAGGAAGGTTCCAAGTTTTGACATATCCTTCACGTGAAGTGATGGAAAAGGTGGAGAGGAAGAAGCACTGTTTCTGTCGATACTGCTGTTGGCACTGTTGTTGTTGGTGGTGGCAGTGGTGGCGGTGCGGTGGCTGCTGCGCAGTGCATGTCCTCCGGCGGTGTTGTGGTGGTCGTCAGTGGAGGGCCAGCGGAGAATGAGATCGGCATGGTGGCGCGACACTGACTTGTCATCTGGAATGGTGATGTCGCAGCCTGGAAGGGGGGTGCAATGCATGGAGAGGGATACGAGGAATGCAGGAGGGGGGGGGGGGGAGCGAGAGCTTTCAACTCAACACTTGTCCACTTGGCTACTCGATAATAGCATAGTCGTGTATAGGCTACTTGAGGGGGCTACTGGAGGCCGCTAGCAGGGAGCTACTAGGGGAGAAAGCTAGCCTAGGGGACAGAGAGCAGAGAGAAGAAGAAAGAGAAGAGTGTGGCATTACGAACATACCCTTTCGTCCCACGGTGTACCGAGGCCTTGCCAGCACAAGCAGTGGAGCTGCAACAGCGAAGCAGCAAAAGAATTTTCATGGGAGGGAGTGGCAGAGGGAAGAACCAAAAAAAAAAAAGTAGGAGACGGAGATGACCCAAGTGCAAAAGACCAGAGCAAGAGGAATTGTGAACCTTTTATTGCATGTGCATGGAAAAAGAATCCTGAAAGGTGACAATGTATGCTCACAGCAACAAGTGAACGCTGTAAAATATGATCAGTTTGACGGAGTTTAGAGCGAGAAGGAGCTAATGTCACAGAACCTGAAGAATCGGTAATGGAACGTAGGAGCCAAACCATGGCTGGCTGCTACGATATTCCGAGCGGCGCTGCTGCTGGCGCTGCTGATGGCGCTGCTGTTGCTGTTGTTTCCGCTTCTGATGCCGTTAGACGGGTTTATTATGCTGTGTTTTATCGATGGGCTTCACTTTTCGACGGAAAAAAAAATGCTCCACTGGCGTTAATGCACGCCAGAGTTCGGTTAATTAGCTAGAGGCCAAAGGTGAAAGCCGGCAAGGAATGGCGACGCTGGGTAAAATGTCAGCAAATCGGGGTCCGGAATTCGGACATGAACGGAAGAACGGAAGCAAACAAAAGCATAATCGAGTCAGGAGATGATTGAACGCGTGAAGTAGAAGGGAGACCTTCTGTGGCGAAACAAAGTGTGGGGCTGGTATCTGGCGAGTTTTGCAGAACGAGCGTGGCGAAAGAGCTGAACGCGGCACTAGAGAGACTATGACTCGTCGCTCTACGTACATATCGCTACTCTTGCTTCCCACTGAAGGCTTGGCAAATTGAGGGATTTGTTCCAGTGGGCTCATTCATTTCAATTTATAGGTTCCCTGTGAACTGTTGGACATATATTGGTCATAAGTTTTCAATCTGTTATTAATTTATTGTTACACCATTCTTATGTTCTAAAGTGGAAGCTAACCGGTAACACATTTTCGAAACATTGCATCACGTTGTGGGAGATGGTGATATTGTTTTTCGCTACATGCAATCATTTTTTGGTCTAGGACATACGCATTCAGAGACGTAAAAGATGCAACTAAAAAGAAAAAAAAAATCTTGATCTTGCGGGGATTGCTGAAAACAAGAAAGGTGTGTTGTGTTTCCATAATTATGCTTCTATTTGTGTTGCCATTTTGCCTGAAAAATGAAGTGTTTTTAGTTTAGTTTTGATAGCTTGGAAGGTGTATGTTTCTGCTCGTGAGACTATCTCACTTCATTTTCTCCCAGCTGCAGGTGCCTCTGTCCTCGCTGATGTGTTTCGTGTAGGGAAGACGCGGTACGAAATCTGTTGTGCATGAGGGCCAACACATCAGAGCATACACAAGCTTCCAACCACCCAACACAAAACGAGTTCAACAGGGCCAACCTAGACCAGGCAGCTGTGGTGTTTCCCTTGAAATGCATAACCTTTGACAGCTCCGTATCCTAGAAAAGAGAAACGCTCATAGCCGCTTTGTCTTCATCGTCCCCACCATCAGTTAGTAGGCGCGATCTACAGTCTTTACTATGGCGAAAGGAATGTTGTGGTTTTTGCTGGTATGCGTTTTCGTAGCGATCGCAAGAGTTGATTCCTCCATTCCAGCCATTTTCACGTTTGGAGATTCTACGGCTGATGTTGGGGAAAACAACTACCTTCCCTTCTCCACCTTCAAGGCTAACTTTTTGCCGTATGGAATTGACTACATTCCGATGTCTGGTCGCTTCTCGGATGGGAGGCTTGTCGGGGATTTCCTAGGTGGGTTTTTTCGCCGTCACACAATGTTTGAAAAATCGTTACGTAAACTGAAGCTCGTTCTGTAAACCGCAGCTCAGTACGTGGGCCTTAATCCAGCACCTCCGCTGCACCAACCTAAGGCCAATTTCAGCACTGGAGTCAACTTCGCATCGGGGGGTGCAACAATAGAAAAGGTTTCTAACCCTTTCCAGGTAAATTCGTGTGCAAACCCATCATGTACCTGTCGCTGTTGTTTTTTGCTGACATGACACGCGTCTCGTGTTTTCCAGTCTATTGGGCTTAGTCGTCAAGCATTGGAGTTCACATTATTCAGCAACATTTCCCTGTTGAACCGCCAAGTAGGTGAATAATTCTGCTCATTCAGCTGCAACATCCATTTTTAGCGGCTTGTGGTATAATGCGTCACAAATGTGCGGCAGGTTGATGCATTGACTAAGTCTTTGTTCTTTTTCTCGGCGGGAGCCAATGACATCATTGCGTATGCGGCTATCAGTAACGGTTCCAGTCCTGAAGCTTTCATTAACTCGCTTGTGCAGAAAGAAGTTCGACTGGTGAAGGTACCTTTACGCTTTTCCACTCTCTGGTTCTTTTCTTTTCGATCCACTCACATTTTCGATATCCATACAGAGATTGTACAGTCTGGGAGCTCGCAGGTTCCTTATAGCTGGTGTGGGTCCCATTGGTTGCACCCCTAGTGTCATGGTTTACACTCAGGCTACAAACTGTAGCCGTGATGATTCTGTTAACGTTCTGGCAGCAGCGTTCAACATGGTTTTGAATCAGACTCTCATAGACATTCAACAGAATTCACTGCTTCCAAATGCGACACTACTGTTTGCAAATCCCTACGACCTTGTGTTGGGAGCATCAATCAACCCAGGAAGCTATGGTGAGGAGGTGGTGGTTCTTGAACTTGTTCCTGTGCTGCTGGTAGTACATCTCTCACATTGAATCTTGCTTGTGCTGCAGGATTTAAAGTTGGAATCGGCGCCTGCTGTGGCCAAGGGAAATTGAATGCTGAAGATTGGTGTGGTCAAAACGGTACTGACGTATGTTCAGCACCTCAAGACTACGTTTATTGGGACGGTTTGCATCCTACCCAAGCCATGTACCAGGTTGTGGCAATGAGCTTTTGGGACGGGCCCACAAACTTCATCTCACCCATAAATTTGAAAGCTCTTAGTGTTCAAGATCCTTGAGAATCTAGGTTATGCGAAGTTTCTCCTATCCTAGTACTGTTGTGTCAAATTATGTAAATACGATTGTGCTATAGGGGTATTGGTTGAGTGGAAACATAAATGGCACAAGCGTAGGTAACGCCACCGCATCATAACGGACTCGCATGATTAAATCGTTTTGAACCCCATAACATCACTGCTTTCCCCCACGGAGAGTGCCTGCCACTTGTTCTTCCCTCTCGTCTCTTAGTTCTAGAAGCCGTGCTGTACGGTATGGGGTTATCACAAGTAACGCTGCCACCGCGGATATGCGCGTACTCCGCGAGTGAACTATTGCCTGGCGGCAAGACATGTCTCACTTCCACAAGCCTTACCGCGGGAAGAGCAGAGGCGATTTTTGTTGCGCGGGCACCAAGAAAAGGACCGTCGTTGGAAATCATTTCTAGTGAACTTGTTGAGAATCTGAGCACAAGTGTACTCCTACGCACCCGCTTAAGAAGAAATGCATTGATCGCACCTGAGGTCTGCTTTCCGGAATCCCGAATCACAGGAGGCATAAGCGGAGTAAATCGTGGAATTATCAGAGGTCATGTTCGTGTTGTTGCTGCTGCTGGAATCGGGTCGTCTTCAGGCGATGCGGCAAGCGGTGGCGAGACTGTTAAGGAGCTGAAGCAGCGGCTGCTGCGGGCTGTGGGGGGGACTCAGAGGGGCAAGGTGAGTCCGAGATATCTCCGTTTACACGCTGCAGCGGATACCGGAAGGGGTACGGTGAGACACTTGGATCAAGTAGCGTGCGAACCATTTCCATTCAGATAACACCAGGAAGAGTCGTTGAAATATAGGTGCATCTAGACAAACAGTCGAACGATCTCTCCCCTCTGACCACACCCCCCGCCCCCTCCCTCCGTCACCCACGTTTTCCCATGCAGGCAGCTTCTCCCCAGCAGCGAGAGCAGATACTGCAACTAATAGAGGTGAGTGCAGCCGCCGCCGCAGCAGCAGCAGCAACAGCAGCAACAGCAGCAGCAGCTGCTGCAGGGTGCATGGTGCACGGAAGTTGAGTTGCCGATGGTTTGCCATGTCTGCTTGTGCTTCAAATCTCAACCTCTTGCTTCTTTTTCCTCCTATCAGGCCTTCGTGAGCCTCTTCCCCACTCACCGTCCACTTTCCGCCCCTTTTCTTTTTCCCGTCCCCTGCCCCCCTTGTCCCTTTCAATCGCATCAATGATTGTGCCACCCCCTCTTACCATACATTGGCATGACGGCGTGATGGCTTATCTTGGCATGGTGCATGATTACGTCCTGGCGTGCATTGTGGCATGGTGGCATGGTGGCATGGTGGCATGGTGGCATGGTGGCATGGTTGCATGGTGCCATGGTTGCATGGTGGCATGGTGGCATGGTTGCATGGTGGCATGGTGGCATGGTTTCATGGTGCCATGGTTGCATGGTGGCATGGTGGCATGGTGGCATGGTGGCATGGTGGCATGGTGGCATGGTGGCATGGTGGCATGGTGGCATGGTGGCATGGTGGCATGGTGGCATGGTGGCATGGTTGCATGGTGGCATGGTGGCATGGTTGCATGGTGGCATGTCTGCAGAGATTGGAGGCAGCCAACCCAACGCCCTCACCCATGCTGTCTCCCCTTCTGGGCGGCACATGGGCTCTGGTCTACATCGCTCCCACTGCAGGTGAGTGCATGGCACATGAGCAGTGGAGCGCACTAAAGGAGGGGAAGACACGTGAGGAAGGGGGACAGAAGGGAGGAGACATGAGGAGGTGAGGGGAGGACACATGAGGAGAGGAGGGGAGGTCACATGAGGAGAGGAGGGAGGACACATGAAGAGAGGAGGGATCACAGATGGAATGACAGAGTAAAACCTACGATGGAGCTTCTTTGAGGTAGAGTCTGCTGTCTGGAGTTCGCCCCCCCACCCTCCTCCGCAGCCCCAAACCTGCATGCAACATCCTCCTTCCCTTCCTTACAGCTGTTAACTTCACCTTCTGCCTCCTCCTCCCCTCCTTCTCCCCTCCCCATCCCTTTCCCCTTTCCCGCCTTGCATGCGGCATCATCCCCTCACAGCCATCATCCAATGCCTTGTATGCATTGGAGGAAGGCCCTTTCCTCGCTCGTTTGATTTTAAAACCCTCCTCTTCACCTTTCGCCTCCTCGTCCCCTTCCGCTCCCTCTCCCCGTCCCCTTTCCCCTCCCCCCAAACCTGCATACATACAGCCTCCACCAATACTTTTCTCGCTCTTATGTACCCCATTCCCTCATCCCCCCCTCTCCTCCTCTCCTCCCCTCCCCTCCTTCTCCCCCCTTTCCTTCCCTCCTTCCCACCTGCATACAGCCTCCGCCAATACGTTGGATGCATCAGAGGAAGGGCCTTTCCTCGCTCGTTTAAAGCCCGTGGTGTTTGGAGGGGTCAGGCAGAAGGCAAGCCTGCAGGTGGGAATGGGATGGGCCAGGCTTTTTGATCTACTCACAAGTTGGTTTGGTAGAGGATTTTTGAGGCGCCTCAAGTTTTTGAGGTGACTTCGAAGCTCCTCAAGAAGATAGGCAGAAGGCGAGCGAGGCTGCAGGCGATACAGGGCAGATACCTCAAATATCATTCCTTCCAAAAATAGTAATTCCTGCATGCGTTCATGCCTAAAAGCGTGACTCTTTTATGAACTTCTTCTCTCTCGTCCCTCCTCCGCCTATGTTTCTGCTGTCACCCTCACATCCTTGTACGTTTCACATGTCTTTCACACTGCATGGGTGGAATGCGTGAACGCTGAGCGTGGCAGATTATCCTTCCCGACGAGGGCCGGGCAGAGAACGTGGCACTGTTCACAGCATGGGGAGTTGATGGTACGTGCGTGCATGCGTGCATGCTGGATCTTGGTGGGCGTTTTGCCTCTTAGCATTGCCGCACACCAATCCCTTACTCCTCCTCCTCCCACACCAATCCCTAATCGTAGCAGGCGTTCTTTGACAATCCAAACAAGCCCTAAGTTTGTCTCAATCAACACAAAACGCAACCCCATGGCTCAGAGCCATCATCCTTTTGAGGTGACTTTTGAGTCGACTCAGAAGCCACCCCATGGCTCAGAGCCATCATCCTTTTCCTCCTTCGCCATTTAAGGAATTTCTTTTCGCGATTATAAATTAGAAGAAGGTGTGGTGTGGGTTAGAGTGAGAACATTTCGGCTCTTGCAAGGTTACCCTTTCACCCACTAGCCAATAGTTTTCGCCCATCGCCAATCACCCGTCTTACTTTCCCTTTATTCCATCTCCTCCCGTCCGCATGCCTTCCGTTTCAACCTACTTTTGCTGCACTTCACCCACACACCCCCTCCCGCACCTGACTCCACCGCTCTGCATCTTCAGGCGAGCTGCGGATAGACGCGGAGTGCAAGGCGCCAGAGCAGGAGAGCATGCGGGGGGTGCGGTCCACTGTTCGCTTCCTCTCCTTCAAGCTCTCTCTCGGACCCCTCTCCTTCACGCTGCCGCTCTCGCTCATCTCTCCCACTGGGTTGGTACCTTGTTTCTTGGTGCTTCTTTGAGGCGTCTCACGAGTTGTATCAAAGCAAGAGAGCATGCGGGGGGTGCGGTCCACTGTCCGTTTCCTCTCCTTCAAGCTCTCTCTCACACCCCTCTCCTTCACACTGCCCCTCTCCCTCATCTCCCGCACCGGGTATGCTGCTTCCTGCTGCTGCTGCTGCTGCCGCTGCCTCTGCTGAAACGAGTACTGCTGCTGCTGCATCTGCTGCCGCTGCCATTGCATGTGGGTGACAAAGGGGACAAGGCTGACAGGGGCCCCATGGTTCCTGTGTTTTATGCCACCGTCTCTCCCTCCCCTTCCAAGGTGACTTTTGAGTCGACTCCAAAGTCACAAGGCTGACAAGGCTGACAGAGTCCCCATGGGTCCTGTGTTTCATGCCACTGTCCCTCCCTACCCTCCCTCCCTCACACCCTCACACCCTCACCCCACTGGCTGATGAAGTGTCTGGGAAGGACGGGACTGACATTTATGGGTAAGTGCCGGTGACAAGGGGCGATAAGGGAAGCACTGTCCGACCGCCTGACAAGTATCATGTGTCATGTGATGTGTTCCACTCCACCCCCTGTCCCTTCCCCTCACTTCCCAATGCATGCAGGTAGATCGACGTTACTTACATTGATGAGGAGATGCGGGTGACAAGGGGCGATAACATTAACACCAACCGGCTGACAAAGAGTTTGTGTTCCTTAGCTGCCCGCTCTCCCTCCCACACTCCCCCTCCTCCCCTCAATTCCCAGTGCTTGCAGGTGGATCGACGTGACTTACATTGATGAGGAGATGCGGGTGATGAAGTGAAGAAGGGGAATAGCGACTCCCTCTCTCTCCCTCTCTCTCCTCTCTCCATCTCTCGTTCTTCTCACTCTCCCACCATTCTATCCTCTTCTCTCCCTCCCACCTCCCACCCTCCTCCCCTCCCTTCCCAACGCCAACAGGTGGATTGACGTGACATACATTGATGAGGAGATGCGAGTGACAAGGGGCGATAAGGGCTCTGTGTTCCTTGCCACACGCGTCAAGGCGTGAAGGGAAGGGGGAGGGAGGGGAGGCGGAGGGGAGGCGGAGGGGAGGCGGAGGGCAGGGTGGCGGCTGGAGGCACAGTGCGGTGCGGGGGAATGGTAGGGAGGTGCGAGTGACGAGGGGTGATAAGGGCTCTCTGTTCCTTGCCACACACGTTAAGGCGTGAGAGGGGAAGGGAAAAAGGGGTTGGCGGGTTACGAGTGACAGTGAGGAGGAATGGTTGGGTTGGGAGGAGCAGGTGTAGGAGGAAAGACAGTGAGGTGTCATGGTTGACTTTTGAGGCGCCTCAAGAGCAGGTATTGATGTCTGAATTGATGTTTATGGTACAGAGAAGGATGACTGGTTGACTTGATGTTAGAGATCACAGCTCCTGTAAAATATTAATGCAGTGGGGCCAATCAAAACAGCAGTTTATAAAGCCAAAAATGTCGCATGTGCAAAGAGGATTGAAATATATTAACAAATATTGGAGGGCATTTTTGTTCCCCTCCACCCCTGCTTTGATTCCAAAAAAGGAGCCGTACGGTACGATATCAGCAAACAATCGGAACTTCACACATGATGCACACAATGACGCAACAGGATCTCCAAGTGTCACTCCAAACCATCACTGTGCACATTGCACACCTACAGACTGCTCTTCCCTCTATCACACTGCGAATACACAAAGCTCTGCAACACATGTCACAAAGAGCCTCACTTCCCTTGTTTCACACCCTCCATTTTAAACACCACCACCACTACGACCACCATCACCCTCAAACAACCCCAACAGCGCCAGCACCACTACCAGCACCAGCTGCTGCTTTGCTACTCCTCTTGCCCCTCACTATCCAGTCCTCTCAACTCAGAACCAAGCTGCTCCCGACCTCCACCTACCACTCTCCTTTTACTGCCAATGCTCCTCGTCCTTTCCGAAACGCATACTCCCTCTTCCGCTCCTCTCCATCTGCTCCTCCTCCCCCCCTCCATCCACCCTTTCCGAATAAGACATAGCACCAGAGTGACCAGCAGCAACTGCTGCAGCCGGAGCAGCAGGAGTGGCAGCAGTGGAAGCAAGAGCAGCAGACGGCTCCATGAGCTGCCCGTGATAGGCCATGAGGCTGTACTTGCGCTCGTATCTGGGAGGAGAATGGGTCGAATAGATAGGGAGAAATGAAACGGAGACCGGGGAACAGGTGGAATCTGAAGCAGCAGACGGCTCCATGAGCTGCCCGTGATAGGCCATGAGGCTGTACTTGCGCTCGTACCTTAGAGAGCGGGGAGCATGGAGCGGGAGAAATGGAAGGGAGAGAGGTAAATGAAAGGGAGAGGGAGAAACGGAAGGGAGAGGGCGAAACGGAAGGGAGAGGGAGAAAGGGAAGGGAGAGGGAGAAACGGAAGGGAGAGGGAGAAAGGGAAGGGAGAGGGAGAAACGGAAGGGAGAGGGAGAAAGGGAAGGGAGAGGGAGAAACGGAAGGGAGAGGGAGAAACGGAAGGGAGAGGGAGAAATGGAAGGGAGAGGGAGAAATGGAAGGGAGAGGGTGAAACGGAAAGAGAGGGAGAAACGGAAGGGAGAGGGAGAAATGGAAGGGAGAGGGAGAAACGGATGGAGGGAAAAATGGAAGGGAGAGGGAGAAATGGAAGGGAGAGGGAGAAATGGAAGGAAAAGAGTCAGATTGGCAGCAGCAGGGGTAGCAACAGCAGCAGACGGCTCTATGAGCTGCCCACAATAGGCCATGAGGCTGTACTTGCGCTCGTATTTGGGAGCCGAGTGGGAAGTACATTCAAAGAGGGCGAAAATGGAAGCTAGCGAGGTGACTGCCTCAGATTGGGTCAGGGAAAGCTGGTTGGTTTCGAATCTGAGGCATCGAAAAGCAGGCGCCACACACCCACCTGGTTTTGATGACACGTCTGAGGCATCGAAAAGCAGGCGTTTGGCAAAACGAGCCAGCACGAACCAATTGCAGGTTTCCATTTCATCTGAAGCAACCTTCTGATCGCTCACCTGAAACCACCTGATCGCTCACCTGAAACCACCTGAGCGCTCACCTGAAACCACCTGAGCGCTCACCTGAAACCACCTGAGCGCTCACCTGAAACCACCTGAGCGCTCACCTGAAACCACCTGAGCGCTCACCTGAAACCACCTGATCACTCACCTGAAACCACCTGATCGCTCACCTGAAACCACCTGAGCGCTTACCTGAAGCCCATCATCCAGAAGAAGCGGCGAGCCAGGGGAGGGGGGAAGACTGCATAACCACTGGGTCCTCTTCGCTGCATGTCCTGAGAAAACGACATGTAAGTATAGTGGGGTGGTGGAAAAGAAGGATACATTGTGTGAGTGTGTGTAATACGGACGATTGAGGGGAAAGAAAAAAAAAAAAAAAAAAGGTGAAGAGGATTGGTGGACAGGAGGCGAAAAATGAGGAAAACAGTGCTCCCACAACTCCTAGAGCTCCCACTGCTCTGCTCCTCACCGTTCTTCACCCCTCTGAACCGCCCCTCACCTGGATCAGCTTCCGGACGATTCGTCTGCCCACGCCCTTCTGTTGATACTCCGGCAGCACTGCCACGTCGCATATGGTGGCCTGGAGGGGCGGGAGAGAAGCACAGGAGAGTAGCAAGGTTGTGGGAGAGAGCGACATTAGCAACAAGAGTAGAGAGGAGTTGGTAAAGCAGTGAGGGGCGCCCACGCCCTTCTGCTGATACTCCGGCAGCACTGCCACGTCGCATATGGTGGCCTGGGGGGGGGGGGGAGGGGGAGAGAAGCACAGGAGAGTAGAAAGGTTGTGAGGTAGGCCGCCGGCATAAAAGCTAGTGTAAATAAAAGGGGGGGGTGTTGGGGGGGGGGAGGGGAGGGGGAACGGGGAGGGGAAAGTGTGGGGAATACAGGAGGGGTGAAGAAGAGGAGGGTGGAAGGAGGGAGGAATGGATGGAAGGGTGGAAGCGACTGGATGGGCGTTGGACATGGAATGGGGGAGAAACTATTTGGAATTACAAAGAGCTGCTTAGCAGGCTTACGGGTTACAAAGACTTTACTACGCGTAAATGAGAAGGATGAGATGAGCTGGGCATTGCAGGGGGCATGAACAAAGGAAGGACAGGCAGGATGGCAGTTGAGGAGGAGGAGGATGACACAAAACGGATAGGGTACTACAGATCGATTCTTACTCTTAGCAGGCTACTGTGGTTCGAAACCAGCCTTTCTCAGCTGTGAGGATGACACAAAACGGATAGAGCATGATCGTTGGAGATAGAAGGCGATGAGGAGAGGGGAGGCAGTAGGGAAGGGGAGGAGGCAGGGGGGAGGGTGGGGGGAACTGGGATAGGAAAGGGGGAAAATTAAAGAGAGGGACTACAAGAGTGAGAGAATTTGTTTGAAGAAGTGTTTTGAGAGAATTTGCAAAACACTTCTTCAAACAAGAGTGAGAGAATTTGCAAGGGTTGGACTTACCACAAAGGACCCATCGGATATGGCTCTTCCCACGCCTGATACAGAGAGAGAGGGCAAGACGGGGGAAAGAGGGGAAAGGGAGAAGGGCTCAGGGGAAAAGGGGGATCAGGGGAACGAGGGAATGGGGAACAGAGGAACAGTCGAAGGAGGGAAAGGAGGAAAGGGAAACAAAAAAAAAAGCAGGAAAGGGGAAGGGGATTAATTGGATAAGCAGAAGGCACACGTGCATATGGGCATGGTTGAACACAGCACATGGGCACTCACCAATGGTCTTTCCGCGTTTGCCTGAGAGGCTGCGCTGCGACTCATCCATTACCACCACGATCTGATGGGTTGCATTGGCAGTGGGGGAGAGAGGGGGAGAGGGGGGTGGGGAGGAGAATGAGTATGTTGGAGTATAGGGGGACCCATTTAAGGAGACCCATTCAAGGAGACCCATTCAAGAAGACCCATTCAAGGGGGAGAGCAGCGGGACTAGTAAGGCGACTCAAAAGCTCGCCTGAGAGGCTGTGGTGAGACCCATCCATTATCACCGCGTTTTGATGGGAAGGGAGAGCGGGGGGCGTGTGTGTGTGTGTGTTGGGGGGGGGGGGGGGGGGGGGGGGGGGGAGGTAAGGGGAGGAAGGGGAAGGGGGAACGAAAGCAACAGAGCAGAGGCAGCACGCACCGAGTAGCTGTGGCGCATGGCCTTCATCACTTTCCTCGGTTCCCTCTCCACCTTTGAGGCGCCTCAAAAGCAGCAAGCAAGCAAGCACGCACCGAGTAGCTGTGGCGCATGGCCTTCATCACTTTCCTCGGTTCCCTCTCCACCTTTGAGGCGCCTCAAAAGCAGCAAGCAAGCAAGCACGCACCGAGTAGCTGTGGCGCATGGCCTTCATCACTTTCCTCGGTTCCCTCTCCACCTTTGAGGCGCCTCAAAAGCAGCAAGCAAGCAAGCACGCACCGAGTAGCTGTGGCGCATGGCCTTCATCACTTTCCTCGGTTCCCTCTCCACCTTGAGCGTGCGGTACCACACGTGCGCCACCTGATGGGGGGGGAGCGGGGGCGGGGGAGGGAGGACAGGTGGGGGAGGGGAGATCGTGGGAGGGAGGGGAGGAGAGAGAGAAGGGAGGAGGGGAAGAAGATGGGGGTTTTTCTACACTGTGATCAGGGAGGGGGTTTTAACATGAAGTATTATGTGAATTGGGATGGGATGGGATGACAACAACACGGCTCACTCAAATGTGCGGACGAAATTCAATCCCCGGCTCAGCTTCTCCCTGAGAGCTTCTCATTGAGAGCTTCTTAATGGTTAAGTCAAGTCTAATAAGCATTGCTTTCCAACAAGCAACACCTTCAGGTTTTTTATTGCATCGCTGTGCTGCGCGACGCAGGGTGCATGCATGAATGCATGCATACAGGCAGGCAGGCAGGCAGGCAGGCAGGCAGGCAGGCAGGCAGGCAGGCAGGCAGGCAGGCAGGCAGGCAGGCAGGCAGGCAGGCAGGGCGGCAGGCCAAACGATTGGCTGGTCGGTCGGCTTTTGGGTCGACTCAAAAGCTTGCAGCCGAGTGCTGTGCTGTTCATGCAACGCAGTGCTGTGCACGCTCACCAAACGACAGGCTGGCTGGTCGGACCACACTACAACTGGCACTACGGGATGCGTATAACAATTAGTAGTTGGTAATTACTAGTTAGTAGTCAGTAGTTAGTAGGTAGTTAGTAGTACCCACGCACCGCCCGCCAGTCCCCTTCTCACCCTTGTTGTGTGCATTTCGCGCTATTAGCTTCCCTCTTCACTTGATTCCCATCCGCTCACAAGCTCTTGTCAAAATACCACCTTCCCCCATCTCTCCCACACCTCTGCGCCGAACCCATTCCCCAGTCCCCTGTCCCTCACCCGCACATCCTTCCCCCGCAACCCCCATTTTCCCCACCCGCCTTCCCCCCCATCCCTTTCTTCCCTTCCCGCAACAAGAAGGCTCTCCCCAAAGCTCCTCGAATAATGCTGAAGATTCTAGAATATTCTAAGTTGTTTATACTTGAAAGTTCAATGATGAGCATCTTATTTATGAATGCAATGCTCGCGGCCAAGCATCTTCCCTGCCCATCCAAAAAAAGCCTCCCCTCACTCCCCCGCCCCACCTCTCTCTCTCTCTTCCTCTCACCTCGTCGGGATCCACGTCAGCAAGGCTCGAGCTGTACGTCAGCGGACGTGGCAAGAAGCAGCGGCTCGGCTGCCCCGCAGGCGGCTGCCACCGCGCCTGCCCCGGTACAGGCCGCTCCGTTAACCGCGCCCGCAGCAACGGTGGCTCGTCCACTCCCACTGGGCTTCTCACGGTGATTGTGTTTCGTGAATCTAAATGCGGAGTTTTCGGCGCAACTTGCGGCGCCACTTGCGGCTTCTTTTGCGCCTCCAGATCGAGCGCTGCTACGGCCGTCGTGACGGCACCCGCAGCGGTTTCGACGGCAGCGGACGCGGCGGCAGAGGCGGCAGCGGCGGCGATGGTTGCAGTGGGCGCAGCGGGGCCGGATGATGCGGAAGGGGGTTGCGGGCCGCGAGAAGCGCCGGGGGAAACGGGGCCGGTAGCGGCGGCGGCGATTGCGGGGACGGGCGGGAAGCGCGCGCAAGTGCGGACGACGCGCGGGGGAAGAATTGCGGCAGTGCCGTGCGGGGAAAGCGGCGCCCGGTGGAAAAATGTCGGGAGCTGCGCGGGACGGAAGGACGCGCACACGCGAATATTCGTGAGGAGAAGAGACGACGCGCAAGAGACGAAGGGAGAAGTGAGGACATGAAACAATCATGGAGAGGTCTTAATGGAACTTGTTAGTAATCACCTAAAAGTGATTATAGCCAGCATTGCAGCTGGTTGCATGGTGTTTTCGACAAAAGAATACAGAATAAAAAGCACGATTGCGATGCGACTGAGTCAAATTATAAGAAACTAGAACGCATTCTCAGTATGCCTAGTTAAATAGCGTCGGGGGTGGCTTGAGAAGCTTCAAATGCCCAACATACTGTCGAGTCGAACCCGACACCGGAAGCTACCTGCAACGTTGACTGATGCTGCCGATGCCATCGCCGATTGTGATTCCGATCATCGTGCTGTTGTTGATTAAAAGAGCTTCCGCTGTGAGCCGTGCTACGAGCCGCGCTAATCGCCGCGTTAATCACCGAAGGAGGCGGCTTATGCGGCCTGTCAAGCGTCGCCCGTGAGCAGATAAGCGGGGAGGCGGCGCGGGAGGACGAGGAAGGCGGAATTGAGAGCGTAGGACCCACAGGCGCCACGAGTGCCGCCATGGCCGCAGAACGTTGGCCTTGAGCCGTAGCGAAGGGCGGAGCAAAGGGCGGAGTGAAGAGCGGAGCCACGGGTGATGCTAAGGGCTATGCTCAGGATGACGCTAAGAATGTATGGTACCGATGTGACCAATCACAGCCCGAATAGAAATGGTGTTACAAGTGACGACAAGGGTGATGCTACAGTTGAGGCTACGGGTGACGCGCGCTGCCAATAAATATGGGGACGGTGGTGTATCGGCTGGTTCAAGCGGCTCGAATCATCTCCGCGCAAAGAGAGGGAGCGGATTTCTTCTAATAGCTTCCAGGACTAATGCCACACTTATCGCGGTCTCCTGTAGAACGGACGATTAAGGACGAAAGGTCCCGCGTGAATTCTGGTAAATGATAAATATTCCAGGCGTCTAAGCGTAGAACCGTGCGAGGGGCCGAAGACACGGGAGGACTGAGCAGGGAGAGAAACCGAGAGAAGGTTAATGTGGGATAAGGTTAGGGAGAATAAGAAGAGACGAGGGGGAAGCAGTTTTGATCTGTCCAGACAGGTAGGGCGCGAATTGCGTGCACTGGGGGGGAGGGAGGCAGGGAGGAAGTTAGGGAGCTAATGGGCCGTTCAAGGCGCTAGTGCTGACGCGGATAGTGGAAGGCTTGATAAGAAAGGTGCGATGGATGATCTGGAAAGAAGATTGGGTAGTGCAGGAGCGAAGGAGACAGATGGGCCTGCGCGTGCGGTGATCTGATGCGACGCGGTGAGATGATGAGGAGGAGAACGAGGAGGTGAAGAAGAGGTGTGAGGTGAGTCGATGACCACGACTTCAATGACTGATGCTGATTGGAAGGCCGCACCAGAAAGGTGACGCGACGCGTCGGGAGATGGGCAAAGGCGGAAAGGGGCCGCCCCGCCTCGCCTGGTAGATGAGCGGAGCGGAGGTTCGACTACAGCAGAGGGCGATGGGCTATGGATAATGCAACCAAGGTCACACAGGTGGATGAAGGAACTGGTCTACCACCCAACCAACCGACCCGCGACGGAGCGGGGTAAAGCGAGTGAACAACTGAAAGGATAGGCGAGGCAAGCGACCTGGTTTCGCCCTCCCCGAATTCCTCGGGCCGCCCCCTACTCGTTCCTCGAGGGATGGAGAATGTGGTCGGCTGTACCGGGTAATGGAATGAATGGGTGGTGGGTGTGAGTGAATTACACCGCTCAGCCGAGATGTTCACCTTTATACCGCTTAATATGTATCTTGAGGCGCACTGCAACCCTTCATTTGCCATTCCTCGTCTCATTTCACGGCGGGAGGTCCTACTTCCCCATCCCACCTGCCCTCCAATTCAACCAACGACGGTGACTGCTGCTGCATGCGGGGCACAATCACTCGGGGGCATGGAACTGACCACTGCATGGGGTTGGTGCTGGTGGTGAGGTATAGTTTTCGTTGAAGTACGTTTCAAACTGGTTCCGCACTTTTTTTTCTCGATCGTGGCTGATGTGAAATAACGGCTGCTTCCGCAAAGAATGGAGTGTACCGCGAGCGTGGGTGCGGAGAGGAATAGGGGGGAGCCGGGGAGGGGGTGCGCACGCACATATGGATAACTATGATGGAGTGAAGTGGTTTGACTGGAGTTTCAAAACGGTACAATATGTAAACAGTCTGGTCTAGCAGTGAAGCGGTTTGTCGGGAATATTGGTAAGTGTTGCGGGGAAGCAGCTAGAATGATGGACATTGGAACGGAGCGATGCCGCCTTATGATCAGGAGAGGGCAATTACGCCACATCAGCGGTGCGTGTGAAGTGCGCGGTTGAAAGACGCCCTCCTCGAACCGCTGCGTGTGCGAGTGACAGAGTGTAGTGACAGCACTAGAAAATGTTTGCAAGCTTGACACGTCAGGTACGCTTTACACTACGTGTTTATACGTCAGCCTCAGCCGCAACTCCCCTATTTCATTGACAAGTGTAAGGTGGAAATTTCAGAGGTGCTAGCAACATACAGGCAGGACATAACATAAATGACATTATAGGTCAAGCATATACATAGAATAAATATCGTAACTACGCTGCTGAGGAAGGCCAAGTGCTCCCCACCCTGCAGGTTTAAACCGTGGATCCGAATGAGCACATCACGCGGAAGGCTGGGAACAGCCAAAAAATCACGGATTTTCACTGCTCGCTTTGCACTCTTGTATAACTATTTTTGCGCCCCCTTCCAACCCTCCTTCATTCGCTTCATGGAGACACTCTTTGTGAATAAGACTAGGCAAGAATGATTGAAAGGAGAGGGGTTGAACTAGCAGGCAGTTGAGTACAAATAGCAAACCCTAGATTGGGCTGTACTCGCTATAGAGTACCCCACTGCAGGCTAGACAATAATAGCATTCTGACACTCTTCCCGCCCTCCAAATTTAGCAGACGAGAGGGGGAGTCAGCCAAGCGAGGAAGCACAGTCAGAAACCTCAACTGTGTATACCAAAACGCATAAAAAAAGCCCCAAGGCCTTTAGCGTTAGCTTCGCAGAGCCGATGCTTCCCAGTTGTTGCAACACGTCCGCCATGGAATTTCCAGCCTAGTTTTGGGTGAAAAGGTCCTCGAGCCGCACCTCCCACAGCTTCTTGGCATCCTTTTGGCTCCCAGTCGGTGTGGATCTTCGTAGCAAAATATTCTTGTTAAAAACCACCTTGCAGGATCTCCTTCCTTGAGACAGTTGTTTCCTGCGTGCGAAGTGGAGAGCGTGTGAGGCTTTGAAAAGCCTGCTCCCGGAGAGTGCTGCGCCCCTCCCAATGCTTGAACAGCTCTTCGTGAGCCCCAAACGTTTCTGCTCTGAAAAGAAGCTCCACCGGCCATACCATCAAATCCTCCTTGAACACGTTGCTTTATGTGAGAAACAGACTGGCCCTTCTCGCCGCGAGGCATGTAATGATGATTTCGGGGTCTCTCACCCAATTCCGCGTGTTGCCTTCGAGGTGTACAGCAACTCCCTGCTCCATAACCAAAAGCCATACGCCGCTGATACTCTATTCCATGACGTGAAACTGTGAAGTAGCTAGACAAGGTCCTCCCATACGTTCGCCGGTGGTGGATAAACCAGCACTTGAAAGGCGATAAGCGGTGTGATGAAGTAGTTCATGACTGTCGCCCGCGCTGAGATTGTCACAACTACAAGCACCCAGAAACGTTGAAACACTGCTTGGTTCTCTGTCCCTAAATTCAAGTGGTTTTTACCGCTCTTTGGCGCGCTTGGAACATGCTCAATCCCAGCCGCATAACAGTCTCGCTTGGCAACCTCCTATTTCGGGAAAAGGGCACCAGCTCAGCATTTCCAGAATAAAACGACAAAGTTTATTATACTTCACCTATTCTGGCTCGAGCGGTGCGAAGCTGTATTTACAGGGCGAAGGATCCGAACGCAACGTGTCTTACGAAGGATAGATGTGGCTTTTAAGAAACATGTGAGGCTGTATCCACAAATTCGGGCCGAGGTTGCGCAAACAAAGGAAGCGTGGTTCATTGGAGGAATGAAATTTGTTGAGGAAAATCAAGATGGATGGCAACAGTTTGAAGTGGACAACTGGCTTTGCAGCAATCTGGTCAGTGCAGAGGGCTAGGCCCACCAGGCCCTAGGATTCGTATTTGGAGGCAAAAGGCACACCTCTAACTCCTCACGCACGATTACGACCGTCTTTGTTAGTACATGCTAGTCCTCCCAGTGTATACTTTCAACTATCGTTTCAAATGTATATGCTAGTCCTCCCGGTGTATAGCTGCGACAAGTCAGTGTAGGCCAGTGCAGAAGTGATGAGTCAGACCCAAAACGCTCACGATAGAGGTCGTCGAGCCGGCGGTAGCAGCGGAGCAAGAAGTGGTCAGGGCGCAACAGGGATCATCAGGGCCAGCCCAAGCAGAGATCATAAGGCCAGTGAAGAACCGGTACAGGCATGGGCCGATGTTGCGACCACCGTAGCGAGCAACCCAACTAGTTGTATTGCAGCTGGGTGGTCCCCACCCCGCTGACGGGACTACTACTGCTGCTGCTGGCTCTGCTGCTACTAAACCCTTCTGGACGCCATGGCACAAGCCAGGGGGACGTGAGAGCGGCAGAGCAAGAAACAGTCGGACGTGGAAACATGGCGTGAGGGCTAGCCTACAAACCGGTGAAGAGGGTGGCGAACATAGCCTAGAAACATGAGGAACAACTAATCCATAAGCTTAAGACTCACTAGGAGACGTGACTGCGACACGCAGCCACCTTGAGCAACGTTGATGAGGAATGCTAAAAACTTTTCTTATACTGTAAACACCCGAACATAATTTCTGCTGAATTTGTAGACTCCCCGGGTGGCTTGTGCGGCGTGGGTGTTATATTTGACCTCGTCGTATATTCCCCCCCCCCCCCCCCCCCCCCCCCCCCCCCCCCCTTTAGGGGGATTCTGTATAAGTCTTGCGAGGAGGGGGGAGGGGGGGGAGTGGGGGGTGGGGGGAGGGGGGTGGGAAGCTATGTGTGGCAAAAATGTATATTTCTCTTGTATTTGATACGGTTAAGGGTGCAATTCACTACTGAAACAACAACAACGTCCACGCTGGTGCCTAGACTCAATATTTAGGATGAAACGGCAAGTACATCACCGACTCACAGCCTCATGGCTTTGCAACAAGGCGCTATCTATGTGCTATCTCCTCATCATCCCGTGCATGCCACTCTTCAACCTCCTCTCCGTCACGGTGGCTCGGATGCCAGTAGTCATCTTTGTCATCGCTGTACTCTCCTGCCTCCCTGCCTTCTGCAGGCCCGTCCCCCTCCTCTGCACCCGCCACCTCCGCCGCCTCCACTACATCATCATCTTCCTCTTCCACCTGCAGCTCCCCAGCCAGCATGGGGGCTTCGGCGTAGAAGGGGTTGACGATAGTTTTATTGCGAACCAACTCATTGGCGTCGTCAAGCACCTCCACCTCAACCTCGTTCTGCAAATAGACAAGGATGAGGTGATCGTAAGTGCTGTCAGTGCTGGCGGAGATCCCGCGGGTGATGAACGACTTCTTCACAAGCTCCTATGGAACAGCTTCTCCGGACCGCAAGGAACCGTCTCTGCAAGCGGCTTCTGCATGCTATCTGAGGGAAAGGAGGGGTACACAATCACGAATGCGGAGTTGCAGAGCGTGCGCATGCACTATAACAAAGTTTGCGCAAACGGAACTTATGGCATCAACTCAACTTTGCAAGTTGTCAGGCTGATTCCGACATTTTGAACTAGGTGTTGTGTCGATGACACACACCGCACAAGCGGTGTCCAGCCCCCTGGGATGACTACCCTCGACACCCTAACCATGCGTATCGTCTGACCAATAGCCTCCGTCAAGTGGCCGCAGTAGGAGTCCAGCACCACCAAGGCCCCCCTGCGGTGTCCTGAGGTCTCTTGCAAGGGATTTAGAAATGGCATAAGCACCTAGGTTATCCAGTGCTGCACTAGAGACTCGCACATCCGTCCCTTCTCTTGTGCACGGACCACCACACCTGCCAAACACAACACGAGGGTCAGGTTGGGTTGGATAGTGTGCCATGCAATTTCTCTTACCGGTAGTGCTAGGCACTTTTGGGATGGTCTTTTGCTTGAACATGACTCACGGTAGAAGTTTCAACCCTCCCGTCGTTACTACCAGCATGACAGTAACACGTTCCTTCTTGCAGCCCACAGTCCGTACGTGTACCGTCCGCGCTCCTTTCATTTCGAGTGTTTGCTCCGCTGGCATCTCCAAGAAAAGCGGAGTCTGTTCCGCGTTCACGATGAGGTTGAGTGGGTAGTCATGCGGAGTGCGCATCTGGAGCTCAAACCGCCAGAGCGACTCGACCTTCGCCTTGCAATCTGCAAACAAAACCACGGTAGTCATTAGAACAACATCGTGGTCATAAAAGAATGCACGTAGACGCGAATCTTACCCTCTGCCAACTTCAGACCCATCTTCGTCTTAACCCGCCTTGCCAAGTGCCAATGCACGCGGAAACGAGTCGACCAACGGAACGAAGCGAACCAATTGACCCCAGGCATCCAATGCTTGATTAACTTTGCGCTCCTCGGCTCATCCTCGGTAGAATCATGAACCGGAAATAACGTCTGGGGCAAGATGGGGCGAGGCGTCGGGCATGCGTGTGGAGAAGCGGTAACTTGCGCATTGATAGGCCGCTGCCGCCTAACAACCGTAATGCTCTAGTCTGGTAAATGAGATAATCAAACCTACTACAGGTTTGTGTCACTGGCAATATCAGATGAGACTGTAATCCTAACAACTGGAGCTCAGGGAGGCGGCGCTCTTACAGCCTGCCGAGCAGAACACAACTTCGTGCACTGGAGTCATCACGCCTCACAAAGAGAAGATGGGACGTGACAATCTATTCAAGACGTGACTGAAACGGTGACAACATACCACCCTCGCCATGCGAGGTTGGCACTATTATCATCCTAACAGGTGCTAGAGTTGGCCCAGAGGAATCTGCCATGTGGCAGATTCCAGTGGGGGGTTATGCCATCCTCATTTTTGCGGAGATTCACTCTACAATGATAGTGAGCTAGGCTACGGGGGGTTGGCACGAACTACTAGGAGTTTTTGAAGCTTTGCTTGCGTTCCTTAGCACTTGCACATTCACGGGAGAAATTGGCAAGAGTTTCCACTAGCAAAGTTGAGAATACAGAATGAATCAAGAGGCAATGACAACAATGATGACATCAGGCACCTAGCAACCCTGCAGCTAGCCTGGTCGACCGCCAGCACAGCTCGGTCGACCGCCTGCCAGCGTTGCGTAGAGGAGCCGCGCCAGCACTGCAGAAAAGCGGCCTGCCAACACTGCAGGTCGACAGCGTGCCAATGCTGCAACAGAGCCCGTCCAGCGTTGCCCCGTAGAAGACAGCAGTGCGCACGCTCGCAGGTGCGCGCAGACGATTGGCTCGACCTGCATTGCTGTGCATCCGTCGGCTGTTGTCTGCGCCTGACGAGCCACATCGACTTCGGGATACCATCCCGAAGTCGCCTTCGCCATCGCGACCTCGACGACGTTCGCGTGCCTCCGCAGAACTCGTCGAGCAGGTTACCCGGTCGACCTGGACACCACCAGGTGCTCCGGTCGACCACCAGTGCCTCCGGTTGACCACCAGGTGCCTCTGGTCGACCACAGCTCCCTCTGGTCGACCACCAGGTGCCCCTGGTCGACTACAACTCCCATCGAGCTGCCCCCTGGTCGACGGACCCCTTTCGTCGACCAGACGTAACAGCTGATGTCGCCGAGCTCCCCTCGTCGACCGCTGCTCACTTGTCAGGTCGACGGCTGCTCCGTCGACCTCCCCAGTCAAATTGTAGGTCGACCGGCAGCTCCGTCGACCTCCCGGTCGAGCTGTAGGTCGACGGATTGCTCCGTCGACCCTCTGGTCGAACTGCAGGTCGACGAACTGCTCCGACTACCTCCCGGACGGCCCGCCCGTCGCCAAGGCCAGTCTGCTGCATCCGTCGAGCACCCCTGGTCGACAGGAACCCCACAGTGACACCCTGCAGCTCGACGAAGCCCGTCGAGTAGCTCCCTCACTGTCGGCCACTTCTCCCGTACATCCGACCAAGTTGTCGGCGTTGCCCAAGCGAGGGCGGGGCCAACACTCCACTCCCGTTAACACTCCCCTGCCGCGCTCACGCTTGGGCCTCCAGCCCACACGGCAGTACTCCACAGAGAAAACTCGTCCCCGGCATGCACCCCACACACAGCACGCCGTCACCGCACCAGCCGTGCAGAAGGGCACGGCACCTACTGCTGCACATCGTCATCTCCGTCGCCGACGTTGGCCAGGCGCACTTGGCCGATCGCGACGGAGCAGCCGGATAGTGCAGCGCCTTCGTCATGAAGTCTGCCGGCTGCTCGGTGGTCGGGATGTACTTCAGCACGAACTTCCCCCGCCTTACCATGTGCTGCAGCCAGGCATAGCGTCGCTCCATGTGCTTGAGGTTGCCTGTCAGCCCCAAGCCCTCAGCGACCGTGATTGCCGACTTGTTGTCGACGCGAAGGATGGTCGGCTTCCCAATATCGAGCAGCTTGAATTCTGCAAGGAAACAAAGTCGGCGTCCCTCCTTGCCGGCATCCATGGCCGCCACGTACTCCGACTCGGTCGACGACAATGTCGCGCACTTCATGCGCGAGCTCGACCAAGAGACGGCGGCCCCTCCGTAGACAAACACATAGCCTCTCGTGCTTGTCCGGTTCTGCTTGTCGCCCGCGTCGTCGGCATCCACGTAGCCGATCAGCTCCAGCGACTCTGGTCCACCGCCGAACTCCAGGGCGGTGTCGCGGGTGTCAGCAAGGTAGGCGAGGCATCGGCCGACCTCGCGCCAATGCTGGTCGCTCCTCACCGTGAGGCCACTCCCCAGCTTGCTGCAGGCGAACGCGATGTCCGGCCTCGTCGTCGTCGCCGCGAACTGCAGCGATTCTGTCGGAACTCCTCCTTCCCGCGCTCCTGGGCCTCCTCGTCGTCGAACGTCAGCTCGGCGTAGGCGTCGACCGAGACCGGCGTCTTCGGGAGTCGACTGCCCTGCTCCTCGTTGATGAAGCGCCTACGCAGCTTGTCGGCGTAATTCTGTTGGTGCAGCCACAGCTTTCTGGCCGGCCTATCGTGCACGATCTCCAGCCCAAGGTACTTCACCACCGGTGAAATCTCGCGTAGCTCGAAGGCGGCCTCCAGCAGCTCCTTCAGCTCCTTCAGCATCGCGGTGCTGCTGCTGGCGGCAAGCAGGTCGTCGACGTAGACCAGCACCCAGCAGGTCACTCCGTCGTCGCCGACCTTGAAGTAGAGTGCCTCGTCGACCTGGATCTTCTTTCGGCCAGCCCCCAGCAGCACTCCGTCGAGAGCTCTGTACCACAGCAGTGGCGACTGCTTCAGCCCGTAGAGGCTCTTCAGCAGCTTGCACACCCGGCCGGTCCCATCGTCGAAGTAGTCCGGCTGGTACATGTAGAGCACCCTGTCGAGCTTGCTCTGCAGAAAGGCGTTCTTCATGTCGAGCTGCATCAGGTTGAGGTCGAGGACGGCGACGATGCTGAGGAAGATCCTCAGCGTGACGTAGCTGCTTACTGGCGAGTCGTCGTAGTCGGCGCCATACACCTGCGTGAAGCCCTTCACGACCAGCCTCGCCTTCTCGCGCTCGACGGTGTCGTCGATGCGGTACTTGGTCGTCAGCACCCACCAGTTCTTCATGATGTTCACCCTGTGTGGGCGTTCGACCAGCTCCCAAGTGCCCATGCCGATGAGGCTGCGGATCTCTTCTTCCATGGCGGCCTTCACCGCATTGCCCTTCCAGCTCGCTAGCGCCTCCTTCACCGTCATCGTGGCGATGTCCCAGCGGTGTTCGGGGTCGACATGCACGTCGGGGTCAAGCTCCAAAAGTTCTTCATCCTCGTCGGCGTCGTCGTACAGCAGGTCGTCGTCGACCTCGTCGTACACCGTGGTGAAGGCAGCTGGCGGTAGGCCACCGTCGAGCTCGACCAGACCGTCGGAGCTCTGGCGCATGCTTCTCGACCGGAACCTCCACCACGTCGCTGTCGGTGGACTCCTCTCCCGCCGACAGGTCCCCTTCCTCGTCGACATCTTCATCGTCAACCAGCTGCTTCGACCCTTCGACTGGCTGTTCGCCTGCTGGCAAATTTGATAGCACCCCTGTCAACGGTCCCGTCTGCTGCTCCCCTGTCGACTGCATGCCTGCTGCTGCCTCCTGTTCGACCGGCTCCCCTGTCTGCTGCTCCTCTATCGTCGACGGCGTCCGATTCAGGTCGACGAGCGTGGTGCCTTGTCGGCCGCTGGCGATGCCACTGGCCGGCGCCACAGGCGACGCCTCAAGGCTCCCCTCATCGCCGGTGGTCGACACAGGTGTCGATGCAAGCTGATCTGCGACGGGAGAGGGAGGAGTAAGAACGGGGGGAGGTGGAAGAACCTCCACGACGTCCTCATCAGCATGCGCGTCGACTTCGGCCAGCAGAGGGACCGTAGTCGTCGAGGTGTCCGTCGGTGGGTAGGCCTGCGTTCGCCCCGACACTGGCCCATACGGCGCCGTCCACACCTCCAGCGACAGCGTCTCGTAGAAGATCACCTCGACCGACGTGACCACCTTGTTGTCGGTCAGGTCGAGCACCTCCCAGCCCTTGCTTTCGGCCGACGCCCAGGTGAAGCCCCCAGCGAGCCTTCGGTGCCAGCTTCCCACCGCGCTGCTGCTCGGGAACCATGAACTGCACCATGCAGCCCCACACCCGCGCCAGCGTGAGGTCGGGCTTCTTCCCGGTCAGCAGCTAGGACGGAGTCGTCCCCGGCGGTGTCGTCGACCGCTCCAAGCAGTTGCGCACCCAGACAGCCTGTCGAAGAGCGAGGTGCCACCAGTGGTGCTGTACGCCCATGTGCAGCAGCATCGTCCTCATGGACTCGACAATCGTGCGCATCTCCCGCTCAGCCATGCCGTTCTGCTGCGGAGTGTAGGGGCACGTCAGATCGTGGACGATGCCCTTCCCGTCGACGAAGGTGGTGAAATCCCGTCCGAGGAACTCCCCTCCCCGATCAGAGCGGAGCGACAGTACCGACTTCTTCGTCTGCCGTTCCACCAGCACCAGCCACTTCTGGAACTCCCGCAGCACGTCGCTCTTCTTAGCGACCGGCATCGCCCACACGAATCGAGTGTGGCGATCCTTCAGCAGCAGGAAGTACAAGCTGCCATCCTTGGCAGCCACTCGAAATGGCCCGCACAAGTCAATGTGCACGACAGCCAGTGCCTCCTCGGCGTCCGAGCCCTTGTCGGGGAAGGTGTGTCGCGCCAGCTTTCCTCCGACGCACGAGACACACGGTAGGTCTGCTCCGGTCGACGGCGTGATGTCGAGCCCAGTAGCAACTTCATGCTTCGCCGAGCTCTTGATCGTGTCGATGCCGACGTGCGCGAGCCTCGCGTGCAGCCGGTCGGGAGTCACTGTCGTCACCGAGACGATCGTCCGTAGAGCCACCACCTCGGTCGACGGCGACCGCATCAAGCAAGGGCGAAGGTCGGTGCAGAGGACCCGTCCAGTGTAGCGTGCTCGACCGAGCACCTCCCCGGTCGTTGTGACGAGCAGCATATCATCGCCGTCGCCCTGCAGCTGCACTCCGCTCTCCTTCAGTTGGCCAGCTGACAGCAGGTTCGCCTGTACGCCCGGAACGTAGAGCACGTCGGGGATGAGGACCTGTTTCCCGGCCTCCCCTTCAAGGGCGACGGTTCCGCGACCCTCAACGGGCTGCAGTGCGCCGTTGTAGCCACGCACGTGCTTCACGCCGTCGCTCGGCCCCATGTCGACGAAGACCTCCTTTGTCCCCATCAGGTGGTGGGAGCATCCGCTGTCGAGCAGCACCGCCATCGGGTTGGCCTGCACAGCTGCCGCCACTGCCTGGAAGTCCTCGCTAGCCTCCGGCGCCAGCGAGACCGTCGGCTCGACCACGCCGACCATCGAGCTCGATGCCTCTCCGTCGCCTCGGTCCTTGTCGCTGGAGCTGTCAACTTCCTTCATCGACGACGTCTTCTTTGACGCCGCCTTCTCCTTGCGCGGCTTCTCATCTCGACGTGGACGACTGGCCGATCGACCGCGGCCTCCCTTGTTGTCGTCCTCGTCGCTGTCGTCGCGGTCGGGGCACTCGAAGGAGAGATGGTCGGGGTCGCCACAGATCCAGCACTCCCGCCGTCGACCACCACCTCCACGACCCTTGCCTCACGTTGACTTCTTCTCGTCGACGTCCTTCGACCGCCCACCTCCGCTACCACCTCCGCTGGGCTTCCCGCGCTGCCCCTGCTGACGATTCGTCGGTGCAGCGTAGCTCGCCTGCGGAAGGAGCTCCGTGGGCTGCTCTGCCTCCTGCATAGCCTCGTCTTGAAGGATGTAGCTGGTGATGGAGTCCTCGTCGAGGGACTCACGCGTGCCGGGCACCATCATCATCCTCTTCATGAGGTTGTAGTTGGGCAGCAGGCCCTTGACGACGTGGGTGATGTAGGACGCCGTCGAGTATTCGGCGCCCGCCATCCGCATCTCAGCCAGGATCCGTCGAGCACGGTTGCAGTAGTCCGTCGCCGACTCCTGCTCGCCCATTCGTATATGAGTCATCTTCTCCTCCAACTGTCCGATGTACAGGTCATCCTTCACCTGGTACGTCGACAGAATGAAGCAGCATTCGAATGGACCAATGACTGCAAGGAGGCGTTGGCCAGCATCGAGTCGCTCTCGACAGCTCCTGAGCGCTAACTGCACTACCGGCGAGCAACATCGCGAGATGACCATGAAGGTGAGAAAAAAAGCAGCACGAAACTCCCCGCGCAGCTCGACATCTTCCTCGAGCGGGCGGAATGGGCACGGTGCCGTCGGCGAAGCCTTTCAGCCCGGCGACCTCCAGCTGAGGTTCTATCGACTCCCTCCAGGTGATGAGGTCCCGTCGACCTTGCAGCGGGGCGACGGTGATCCGGTCCGGCGAGAACTTGAAGTAGCCATACGCCGGTGCAATCCCACCCGTCGTCACGTGCGTTGTCGATGAGAGGCCTCAACCGCAGAGGAGAGCGACGTCGACCATCGACGTCGACACGCGAGATGCCTGCAGCCGCCGTCGACCGCTGCACTCGCGCCTGACTCCTGTCGACGCGACCGTCGACCTTGATCACCCCTGTCTGTCTCGTGCCTTCATTGCCGCTGACTCGAGCACCGCCGTCGACCTCGTCGTCGACGCCACCTTCGTTTCGCACCGGTCGAGGAGATGCAGGACTCGAAGGGTAATCCGTCACCCAGGGTTCCGGGATGCCCAACTCGACGATCGTCAAGGGAATCGTTCCGTACTCGCCATGAGCATAGCGTCTCCTCCCATCAGCCAAGCGTGTCTCCAAGGTGTCCGCTACGCCCGCTTCTACAACGGGGTCGACCATGACGACTAACGCTGCTGCCGGCCTACGAACGACTTAGTAGGTGCAAAAGTCGGCTCCTATCTGAAGGCGATTTGCGGAGCCATCCACGCTCACCGCACCATGCGGAGATTCACTCTAAAACAGTCGTTAGCTAGACTACGGGGGGTTGGCACGAACTACTAGGAGTGATTGTAGCTTTGCTTGCGTTCCTTAGCACTTGCACATTCACGGGAGAAATCGGCAAGAGTTTCCACTAGCAAAGTTGATAATATAGAATGAATCAAGAAGCAATAATAACAATGACTACATCAGGCACCTAGCAACCCTGCAGCTAGCCTGGTCGACCGCCAGCACAGCTCGGTCGACCGCCTGCCAGCGTTGCGTAGAGGAGCCGCGCCAGCACTGCAGAAGAGCGACCTGCCAACACTGCAGGTTGACGGCGTGCCAACGCTGCAGCTGAGCCCGTCCAGCGTTGCCCTGTAGAAGACAGCAGTGCGCACGCTCGCAGGTGCGCGCAGACGATTGGCTCGACCTGCATTGCTGTGCATCCGTCGGCTGTTGTCTGCGCCTGTCGAGCCATATCGACTTCGGGATACCATCCCGAAGTCGCCTTCGCCATCGCGACCTCGACGACGTTCGCGTGCCTCCGCAGAACTCGTCGAGCAGGTTACCCGGTCGACCCGGACACCACCAGGTGCTCCGGTCGACCACCAGTGCCTCTGGTCGACCACCAGGTGCCTCTGGTCGACCACAGCTTCCTCTGGTCGACCATCAGGTGCCCCTGGTCAACTAAAACTCCCATCGAGATACCCCCTAGTCGACGGACCCCTTTCGCCGACCAGGCCTGACAGCTGATGTCGCCGAGCTCCCCTCGTCGACCGCTGCTCACTTGTCAGGTCGACGGCTGCTCCGTCGACCTCCCCAGTCAAATTGTAGGTCGACCGGCAGCTCCGTCGACCTCCCGGTCGAGCTGTAGGTCGACGGATTGCTCCGTCGACCCTCAAGTCGAACTGCAGGTCGACGAACTACTTCGTACGACCTCCCGGACGGCCCACCCGTCGCCCAGGCCAGTCTGCTGCATCCGTCGAGCACCCCTGGTCGACGGGAACCCCACAATGACGCCCTGCAGCTCGACGAGGCCCGTCGAGTAGCTCCCTCACTGCGAACGGTCGGCTGCTTCTCCCGTACATCCGACCAAGTCGTCGGTGTTGCCCAAGCGAGGGCGGGGCCAATATTCCACTCTCGTTAACAATTTCTTCTTAAAAAGATGTGCCTTATAAATGCACCCGGTATGTAGGTTTTTTTTTTCAATGAAAAGACCCCTGAACCCCCCTCCCAATTGTTTCCTCCAATAATTAAAGTAAGACCTTAGGGAGGCCATACCGGTATCCAGGTGTTTACAGTTGAAAGGTGTTATGAGTGCAATGGATCGAGGTAGCGAGGATTGCACTAATGTGTCAAATGAGGGCGTATTCCTACGGCCTCCTATCAAGAAACCTCCTATCAAGAATGCACATTTTGCCTGGTGAAAGTAGCGAGAGATTTTGGGTTTAGGGAATTTTTCAGTGTGAGCTTGATAAGAGGTTTTCTTGATAGGAGGATAGGAATACGCCCTAAGTACAAAATGTGGGCGAAGGCATTAGCGAACATTTATACCCGAAACATGCAAACGGCAACGCTGTGCGTGCGAGCTAGCTTGTGCTGCGCTGGCAATGAGGTTCGGGCTAGTCCCGAAGCGTAGGCCGACACGGCCGGGCCAGCAGTGCGTGGTTTGGCAAAACAGTGCGCGCGAAGTTGGCAAACCCCGTTAGCAGTAACGGGCGAACAATGGCTGTTGCTGTACGCGATGTTGCAGGTCTCCCTAAGGAATGGCGAGAAAATTCTTGACACCCTGTCAGTAAATACTTTGTCAAATATATGGTGCCAGATTAGAGCTGAACAAATTCAAGCCTGGGTTGGATACATCTCTACAAGTTAGTACCAAAATGTATACACTGCTACTACATACAGGTGCGCACAGGAATTAGCGGCCGCATGCCTTCTGTGCCCTAATTCATTCCTGCCCACACAAGAGCTTGCTTTGGACACCTCCTATCAGCAGGTGCGGAGCAAAAGAGTAGGATAACAATGCCCGACGCAATAACTTGCCACCTACGTAACATGGTACTGGTATCAAGCCAGTGGAAAAAGGTGAGTGGAGGATGTGTATAGTGGAGAGAAATGCAGCAGGAGAGAAGGAGAATCCCTGCTGCAGCACGATGCAGGATGTAATACATAGACATAGGGAGGCAGATGAAGGAGCAATGGTGAAGGACTCATGTGAAATGCACCAGGTGCTACAAGCGTAGCAAGAACCAGCCACATGATGGGATAAAAGAAGCGAGAGGAGGAGGATCGTGGACGTGTGAAAGGGGTATGCGAGTGATCAGGTAGGCGGAAGCTTAAACGCTGGCTGCTGCTGGTCACACCACTGCCGCAGAGCATCCCTCATCCAATCATGCCGACACCGCTGTATGGCCTCTGGTATTGACACCTGAACAAACACCAGGCAATCAGTGCCAATCACACACCAAAATGATCATCCACCCCATCCACCATGTGCATCATAATATGGGGCACCAGGAAATGGAAAGGACAAGGAGCACTACTTTATTGGACTAGAAAGCAATCTATAGAGAGAGATTGATGGGCGGGCGCGAAGACGGGAATGGTAGAGAAGGGCAGAGGTAATGACGAAAAGGTGGAAATAAGGTTACTAATCAACTGACTTAGCAAAGAGCACACATGACGCACCCAGTGACGGCTACGGCGGCTCATTTCGGGCCAGACAGTGAGCAGCTCGGTTACAGCAAGGCTGAACATGTGCGCACAGCACTCTCCGTCTTTACACTCGGCAGTGCGTAATCGCTTGCTCTTGAACATCCACGAACCTATTCTGCCCTGCATCACGCAATCGCAATGTAAATAACGCAGAAGGTACGGTTAGATAAAGCATTTTCAGGAAAGATAAAACAGCTGCTTCTAGCTTTCCCACCTGTATAATCCCTCGAACCCCAGCTTCTTCCATAGCTTCTCGGCACGCGGCCTGTTCAGCGGTCTCATCCGTCTCCCAGCCTCCCTGTTAAAAGAGACGAACGCAAACATCAAATATCTGAAAGAGCGAGACGAAGCTAGTAACTTCATGTCCCGTCTTATCGAACCAGAAACTAGAAGGATCAGAACGGCAACAGTTCATTTCAAGTACCTTTGGAAATATTAAGCCTTCGCCATGTTGTGATGTAATCATAAGAACTTGAAGCTGTTCTGTCGTTTGTCTGCCGTCCTGCTCCTCGTTAAGAATGCGGAAGGGAATGCACCTGCAACGGCAACAACGGCTTAACAACGTTTAGCGAAAACTCAGAACAATCAACGAAAGAAAACGGCAAAAAATGTGAATTACGGCACGAGGATGTTCACAAAATGAGCGAAATGGAGGAGAATGCGAGTCGGGAGGTGCTACAGCTATCAAGTAGCGATTTGATGACAGGAAGAACAAAAGACAGGAGGAAGGGCTGACCCAGCAACGAGACGAACCCCTTCCGCATATCTTTGATGACTCCGTCCAACCCGTGCCACCAGCTTCTCTGGTGCCTCCGCTTCCATGACGGCAGCAAACGCTGTTCTTCGAATGGGGGACTCGCTCACCATCCCCTGCTGCTGCACATGCCAATCGCAAGAAACAGTATGGAATTGTACCGGGGAGAAACGACCTGATGAAACTTCCTGATCCCATAGGAAGCAGAAACCAATAGACATGTCTTACTTAGCAAGAAATTAACACGAGCCTAGAATTCCAAAAAGCGGAGGTCAACGACAAGGGACAAAATCAAGCTGGGAGACGAGCAACACATGTCCAGGAAAACCAAATGCGAATCACCAGAGGACAAGTAAGAGAAGGAGAACGTACATCGGACATCGATTGATCAAAAGTCAAAATGGACCTAGACTTGACTCGCCGCCATTTTCGCTATCTCTCGATCGACCAGCAGTTGTTATCGAGGCGCAGCTTCGAACACAGATCAACCTGATCCTTTGGGAAAACAAGAGTACACTAACTGGGTCGCTTTCCGACACGGGGGCGACCGAAGGGGTAAGGACCTACGAAACCTTCGCAAACCCCGACGGCAGATTCCAAAACAAAAATCGCAGGAAAGTTGGACTCCCACTAATCAACTCCAGAGGATCACTCAGCAAATCTCGCGAGATCGCAGAAGGGGTTTAGAGACCCCTTTCAGGACCCTACTAGGAACCTAGTGGGAATTGACACTGGACATGACAAGCTGACCGTTGCGGAGAGCAACGGATGGAGAGAGAGGCTCCCAACGAGTCAAGGGTGGGGTTGGGTTGGGTGGGACAGGGGGATTGGGGGAGGGGAGAGAGAGTCACCAAGGGAGAGGGAACAGCAGGCAGGGGGAGGAGCAGGGTTGGGTGGAGTGCCAGTGGGAGAGAGGAACGGAGGTGAAAGGCGGGGAAGAGTGACGAGTGGCGGGGGAGTGACGGGGGGAATTGACGGGGGCAGTGACCAAAGAGGGGGAAATTGGGGACATGGACGGGGGAAGTGGAAGCTGGTTGCGGGGCTTGCTCCGCAACTAGCACGGCAGGCAAGCGCGCGGGGGAACACGGATTGGGTTTGGGGGGATGCGTATGCACTGCTGGAACTGGTGCTGCTTGGTTTGGTTAGGGTTTTGACCATGTGGGAGATAGGAAGGAACATCGAAGTCCTGTGTGAGGGGTCACTGTCACGGAGGGCCCAGGATGAAACCGAGGAAGTGGGAACTTGTTATTGGAGGGCCGGGAGCAGAGATTGCGCTCTGACAGAAAGGGCATCCTTGATTGCGGTTCCAGCGAACGTCGCCACAAATAATATGGTTTCGACAAGCGTGGTTACCGACTTGGGTTTCGGATTTGTGACCAGAAACGCAACCCACGCGCCCTAACCTGAAGCTTGATCACGCGTACTGTACTGGGAGAACATGCGCCTCGAGAACCCATCGTGGCATTTGGGGGCAGTGAAAGGCGCGAAAGGAGGACGGGCTGACGAAGGCGCCAGAAAGTGCTGGGAAGTGTGTGTGTGTGGAGGCTTTTGGTTCGGTAGCAGAGAAATGAGGAGGTCACAGATTGGTGACATGGCACGTGCCATGTCAGTCTGGTTTGTGCAAGTGTGTTCGGAAAACCCAGAGGAGGCCGACCAGAACCGTTCGACAACAACAGTAAGTTGCAAAGACGATACGTTTTTATAACAAAACAGCTTGCAGGCAAGTGTTCCATCTCAGCTTATTAAAACAAGGGAGACACTACTTTTATGTTCTTGTATCTGGCAAACACCTTCCATGCACGATTTCCTATCGTCCTTCGGGCTCGTTTTCCTGACCACAACCCTTGACTTATTCCACTTGCATCCCAAACACTAGCATAGAGGAAAGACGGATTGGATGGATAAGGTTCATTTGACAATGCTGTATTGTTGACAACCTCTCGTATAGGGACCTTGTCAATAAACCACCTGCACAAAGAGTAAAAAAGCCAGCACGAAATCAAATTGGTGAGAACACTGAAGGGGCAAATGCATTCATACATAGCCTTCAACAGAAAGGGGCCAAAGGAATCAGCTCCAAGAGATTATCACTCACACAGTCGACAAGACAACAAGGCCCCCCCATAACCCCCCATTGCGCACCTACGGGGTGGCAAGCTCCCACAGAATGCTCTTAGCAGTCTACAGAATGGCATGTAGACACGCCAACCCATCAAGCGAACTGCTGCTTGCAATCTCCGAACCAAACCAAGCTGCGCTCACACAATGCGGGCAACGGTCCAGAGGATGGCGTAGTTATGAAACGCCTTGGATCGGTCGAAGCCAAGGCTGTGCCAGCCCACCAACCCACCTGACCCCCACTCATCGAACCCCACCAAGCAGAACTCACACGACGCGGGCTGCAGTCCAGAGTATGGCGTAGTTGTGAAACGCCTTGGAGCAGTCGAAGCCAAGGGTGTGCAAGCCCTCATGGTGGCCCACAATCTTGCCATCCCTACCAAGCTGCACCCAGCGAAGGCGCCAAGCAGTTTTACTCACACGATGCGGGCGGCGGTCCACATGATGGCGTAGTTGTGAAACGCCTTGGAGCAGTCGAAACCGAGGGTGTGCAAGCCCTCATGGTGGCCCACGCCTGTCACGTAGTAGTTGGTCTGCACGTGCATGTTGCTCTTGCCCAGCCACTCAAAGTCTATCTCGTCCTGCCTCCTGCTGCCCTCCTGTGTGGAAAGCTGGGGTGCAGGGGAAGGGCAGGGCAGGGCAGGGCAGGGCAGGGAAGGCAGGGTAAGGGCAAGGCAGGCAGGGTAGGCAGGATAGACAGTGAGGACAGGGTAGGGAAGGATGATATACAAAGAAAGCGGAGACAAGGCTGCTGATATGATGAGGCAACGAGGTGCACAAGGGTGTTTGAAAGCTGGAGTGAAGGCCACCTCTATCCAAATTCGTACCAACAGTGATGTCCACAGCAAATCCAGGAGCGTGACACAATAGGGTGGGGCGGGGCACGGCAGGGCATGGCAGAGTGGGGCAGGCAAGGCAGGGCATGGCAGGACAGGGGCGACTGACATAGAAGCTGGAGACGAGGCCACTGGTGAGGCCGGAGGGGCACTTGAAGTCGACCGAGAAGAAGCCAAACGCAAAAGGCTCCGGTGACCGGAAGCGCGAGCCTGCAGTGCAGGCAGGGTGCAGAGGCAGGCGCAGAGGAAGGCGCAGAGGAAGGTGCAGAGGAAGGTGCAGAGGAAGGTGCAGAGGAAGGTGCGGAGGAAGGTGCGGAGGAAGGTGCAGATGTAGGTGCAGAGGAAGGCGCAGAGGAAGGCGCAGAGGAAGGCGCAGAAGGCAAGGTCGACTTTGGAAGTGACGGTTGGGTGGGGTGCACATGAAGGTGCAGACAGCAAGGGTGAGTCTGGAGATGTCTCAAAGAAAAGTGTGGTGCTTGGAAATTGAGAGCCAGTAGTAAGGGTGGGCAGAAGAAGATGAGGGCAGGAGGGGAGATGCGGAAGGTGGAAAAGGGAAGGCGGACGGAGGGGCGAAGGGGAAAGGAGGGGAGGGATGGAAGGAGGAGGGTGGGGCGAGGGAGGGAGACAGCGAGGAAGGGGGGAGGAAGAGGAGGGGTACAAGGATGAAGGAAGAGGCAGGAGGGTGTATGTGAGCAGGTGTGGATGCAGTGAGTGAATTATCTATGCACATCCAGGCATGTATGCGTGTGCGCACATGCACGCACACACACACACAAGCACATGAACGCATGCACGCACGTGCACACACACACATGCATGCGCACGTGCACACACACACACATGCATGCGCACGCGCACACACACACATGCATGCGCACGCGCACACACACACATGCATGCGCACGCGCACACACACACACACGCATGCGCACGCGCGCGCACACACACACACACACACACACGCACGCACACACACACACACACACACACACACACACACACACACGCACGCACGCACACATGCACGAGTGCATGTGCACCCACAAATGGTCAAATCGATTACTCACCACCATGCTGCTAGTGGTCCCCTCTCACCCCAAGCAGTGCTCCTTACAACGACCAGAGGCGATATATTAGTCAACCAAAACTAACACAGCAGCACGCACCGCACTTGTTGTCAAATCGCATTGTGGCCATGCCATTAGTGGCCCCCTCGCACCCCAAGCAGTGCTCGCTGCAGTAGTCCACAGCTAGACGTGACTTGTAAGTCGACTAAGAAACCACAGCAGCACGCACGCACCGCACTTGTTGTCGAATCGTATAGTTGCCATGCCACTGGTAGCCCCCTCGCATCCCAAGCAGTGCTCGCTGCAGTAGTCCACAGCCAGAGGCCCCACCATGGGGCCCAGACCCAGAGCAGCAGGCCATTTCACCACAGGCAGGGGAGTCGGAGGGGGAGGGGCGCCCAACCGAGCCATGAGCGGCGTGATGGAGGCGATTCCTGAAATGAAAGGAGGACGGGAGGGGTTGGAAGGGGTGGAGTGTGGTGATTTGGCGGTTTTTCGGCACCACTAGTTGCCCACCCACCTCGCACCCGTCGCACCCCAAGCAGTGCTTGTACTGCAGTAGTCCACTGCCTCGCTGCCATCCCACCAGGTGGGTGGGTGGGTGGGTGAGCGCAGCAGCCTTGGTTGACAGTGCCAAAGAGAACGAGTGGCAGAGGCGAGTTTATGAGTCGACTTGCCTCAAAAGCCCACCCACCCACGCATGCACGCACGCACGCACGTGTCCACGTGGCGGTCTTGGGTCTTTGCTCATCTTGCCGGCCCATCCCCCCATGTTGGTGAGAGAAGCCGCCTTGATGGTGCCAAACAGAACGAGCGGCACCGCGGGGAAGCTCAACCACCCTCTTTCCACACACACCACCAGCCACGTGCACGCACAATGCCACACACAAAGCCACACACAGCCACACCCACACACCCACCCACGCACCCAAGCACCCCCCCCCACTCACCCACCTGTCCACGTAGCAGTCTTGGGCAAGGGGTCTTTGCTCATCTTGCCAGCCCACCCCCCCATGTTGGTGAGAGAAGCCGCCTTGATAGTGCCAAAGAGAACGAGCAGGCCGTCCTTTTGACGCGTCTCAAACCTCACCCGCCCGCCCACCCAACTGCACACCCACCCACCTGTCCACATGGCGGTCTTGGGCAGGGGGTCGCTGGTCATCTTGCCGGCCCACTTGCCCATGTTGGTGAGAGAAGCCGCCTTGATGGTGCCAAAGAGAACGAGCGGCACCGCGGGGAAGCGCAGAGGGGAGGAGGTCCGCGGCAGGTAGCGCACCAACTGGCGGTTCACGTACCAGCTGATGAGAGGGTGGTGTTGGTGGGGGGGGAGGGAAGGGTGAGGAGGGATGGGGAGTATGGCGGATGCATATGGTCGATGTGAATAGGCAGGTAGCGCACCAGCTGGCGGTTCACGTACCAGCTGATTGGGTGTGAAGGGGGGGGGGGGAGGGGGGTGGGGGGGTATGGTGGGTACGGGAGAGGAGATGTCAACAGGCGATGCTGACAGGTAGCGCACCCACTGGCGGTTCACGTACCAGCTGATGGGGGTTGGGAGAGAGGGGAGAGGGATGGAGGGGTACGGGGGATGTCCTTGGGTGATGTGAAACAGTAGGTAGCGCTCCAACTGGCGGTTCACATACCAGCTGATGGGAGGGTGAGGGGGGATGGATGGAGGAGAAGTGGGGACCCCGGCACACTCTCCTGCTGAGCTGATGGTACTCGCTGGTGGAGTGGGGAGTCATGCCTTGCTTGCACTTCTTAGATTGTGATAGATCACTTATGAGGTGTAATGTAAGTAATGCGTGTTCCAGAGGAGGGAGAGGAGGGAGAGGAGGGAGCGGGCAGGCAGACACGGTGCCACAGGGCGAGAGGAGAGGAGGCTGGTTGGGTGTTGAGATTTCTCAGAAACCAGCTCGTATTGTGGGGTCACGTCTGCCTGTGTGTGTGCAGGAACCCCAGTCCCAACAAAAGTCAACTCAAGTCAGCTCACGAGACATAGTGCGTGTCCTAGTAGAGGGAGAGACGAGCAGGCATGGACTTGCACCTGAGGGCCAAGCCTCTCAGTGTGTATACAGAACAAATGGTTTCAACTACTGTCAAACCAGTCAACCCAAGTCAACTCACGTGACATAGTGCGCGTCTCAGTAGAGGGAGAGACGGGCAGGCACGGAGTCACAGGGCAAAGAGAGGGAGGGAGCTTGTACTTGAAGGTCAGGCCTTTCTGAGTTTATATGGAACCAATGGTTTCACCTATTGTCAAGTACAGTCAACTCCTGTCATCCCAAGTCAACCCAGGTCAACTCACGAGACATAGTGCGCGTCCCAGTAGAGGGAGAGGCGGGCAGGCACAGAGCCACAGGGCGAGGGAAGGAGGTACACTGGGGTCAGGTCAGGCTAGTCAACTCACGAGACATAGTGCGCGTCCCAGTAGAGGGAGAGGTGGGCAGGCACGGAGTCACAGGGCGAGGGAAGGGAGATTGTACCTGAATGTCAGGCCGTATTGTGTTTATGCAGAATCACTGGTTTCAGCACTGGTTACACTGCGCTCAGGAAAGTCAACCCAGGTCAACCCAAGTCAACCCAAGTCAACGCCAGTCAACTCACGAGACATAATGGGCGTCCCAGTAGAGGGATAGGCGGGCAGGCACGGAGTCACAGGGCGCGGGGAGGGGCACTTGGGTGGGGAAGGCCTTGCCGCGGCGGTGCAGCGTGGCCAGCAGCGTCTGCTTGTTGCTGCCCGCCATGTCAAACGTCACTCCTGCTGCTGGAGCTGTACTGCCGGTATTAGATAGCTGAAGGAGAGAGGGGAAAGGAAGGGAGGGGCAGGGAGGAGAGGGGAAACAGGTGCTGTGCTGTGGACTGGCCATTGTGGTCTGGATGACGGCTTGTGCGAGTCACAGGGCGCGGGGAGGGGCACTTGGGTGGGGAAGGCCTTGCTGCTGCGGTGCGGAGTGGCAAGCAGAATCTGCTTGTTGCTCCCCGCCATGTCGAACGTCACTCCCGCTGCTGGGGCCGTGCTGCCTGTGTTGGATAGCTGAGGGAGGGGGGGGAAGCGGGAGAGGAAGGGAAGGGAGAGGGAGGGGCGTGGGGAAAGGACGGGAGGTTTGGAGCGAGGATAGGACGATAGCGGTTCGGCTCTGCACCTGCCATTACGCCTGCCACTTCACATGCCACCATCTGCACCACTCTACACCACAGCAGACCGCTGCACTTGTCACCCCAGTACAGACAGTCAAGATACACACCCCTACTATACTGCACGGACCATACCACACTGAGCTTACTTTTGAGTCGACTCAAAAGTCAGCTCAGAAGGCATACACCCCTACCGTACTGCACGAACGAACCATACCACACACACCTGTCATGTCAGACTGACAGAGCCAGTCACAGAGCCGCACATGTCACCCCTACCAGACTGCACAATACCTCACGGCACATCCCCATATCACACCAAATCACACCATATCACATCATATCACACCAAATCACACCATATCACATCATATCACACCAAATCACACCATATCACATCATATCACACCAAATCACACCATATCACATCATATCACACCAAATCACACCATATCACATCATATCACACCAAATCACACCATATCACATCATATCACACCAAATCACACCGTATCACATCATATCACACCAAATCACACCATATCACATCATATCACACCATACAACATCACACGGCACCAGAAGCAGCATTTGCTCACCCCAAAAGACACGAGCAGGCCAGAGGTGTTTCCCGAGGGGCAGGAGAGTGCGGTGTGGAAGACACCCGATGAGAAGGGCGCTGCTGATTGCCATAGGGAGCCTGAGGGGAGGCGAGGGGGAACGGGGTGGAGGGGTAAGAGGAAGAGGATGGGAGCAGGGAAGGAAGGAGGAGCATGAGGGGCAGGATAGCACGGTGTGGAAGTCAATTAACATTCTCGCATGAAATCAATTAACAATTCCGCACCGCACGGCAGGATAGCACGAGGGGCAGGATAGCATGAGGGGGGGGATAGCACGAGGGGCAGGATAGCATGAGGGGCAGGATAGCATGAGGGGCAGGATAGCATGAGGGGCAGGATAGCATGAGGGGCAGGATAGCATGAGGGGCAGGATAGCATGAGGGGCAGGATAGCATGGAAATCAATTAACAATTCCGCACTCTATGCTTAGTTAGCTGCAGAATCACATCCTTCACCTCATGATGATCTCATCCCATCCCAAAATATACATAGACTGTTAAGCATGCAGCAAACAACCCTCCCTTCCCATAGACTCACATGCTCCTTCACTCACCTCCCTTTCCCCGTTGAAACGTCATCTTCACGTTATTCCCTTCCACCTTGGCGTTCCTCCCATTACACGCCACTAATATCCAGTCGACTCACAAGACCCCACCGCCCCGCCCCGCCTTACTCTTGCGTGGCACTCACCTCCCTTTCCCCGTTGAAACGTCAGCTTCGCGTTATTCCCTTCAACCTTGGCGTTCCCCCCGTTATACGCTACCACTATCCTCCTTACAGGCTTCCCCGCTTCAAAAAAGCGATACCACGCAGCAGGGGGAGGGGAGGGCGGAGGCGGGGGGCTGGGGGGGGTTGGTGGGGGGCGGGGAGGGGGCCGGGGCGGAGGGCGGGGGGGTTTCCGCCTGACTGGGGGGTGCTTGGGGAGGGGGGATTTCCCGATGGGAGGTTTGCGAAAGGGGGGTTTTGTGGCAGGCTGTTTGAGAAGAGAGTGAGGGGGGGGGTTGTTTTGGACGGGAGGGGTGTGGAGGGGGAGGAGAGTGAAGGGAAAGAGAGACAGAGGGAGGAGGGCCATGGGTTGGGAGGAAGACGAGTCATTCTGCGTCTGTGTCTGCATCTGCATGTGGGACTGAGCCTGCGTCTGCATTTGCATTTGTGGGTGCGTGGGGGGCATGTTCGAAGGGAAGATGGTTTGTGGAGGAGGAGTAGGTGTTGGGAGGGGGTTAGATGGTTTGGTTATGTGGGAAAGAAGGCCAGTGCTTGATGGAAAGGAGTGGCGAGGAGCGGAGGTTGGGAGAGGAGGAGGAGGAAAAGGAGGGGGAGGTGGGGGAGGAGGAGAGGGAGAACGAGGGGGAGGAGGAGGAGGAGGAGGAGGAGGAGGAGGAGGAGGAGGAGGAGGAGGAGGAGGAGGAGGAGGAGGAGGAGGAGGAGGAGGAGGAGGAGGAGGAGGAGGAGGAGGAGGAGGAGGAGGAGGAGGCGAGGGAGAAGGGGGAGGAGCGGCGAGGTGGCGAAGGAGAGTGCGAGGATGGAGTGAAGGTAAGGCAAAGGAAGCATCACGTAGAGCAGCAGACGATTCTACCCCCTCCCCTACGTCCCCACTCTCCTTTCCTCCCTCTGCTTCCTCCTCTCCCTTCCATCTTCCTTTCCCCTGCCCGTGCCCCTTCCACCATCCCTGCTCCTGCTCCTTCTCCTCCCAACCCTCAACCTCTGCCGCTGCTTCCACTGCTGCCACTGCCGCCGCCATATGTGCTGCCACGTCAGCAGGTAAGCTGGAGCTGATGCTATCCGACAGGAGAGCGACACGTGGCAGAGAGGCCGAGTGTGACTGTGTGCGCGAGTCCTTATCAACTCCCTGTGTTGATCCTGCTGCCCCCACATCTTCGTTTCGAAGTCTACTGAAAGAAAAATGATTTGAGGTTCCTTCTTCTTGGTATTCCTTTTGGTCCTCGTCTTTCCTTCTGCTGCAGTGTTCACTGCTGCTGCTGCTACTGCTGCTTCTGATGATGATGACAATGCACACATAAAGAGAGGACAGGGGAAAGGAAGATAGGAAAAGGGAGGGATAACAGAAGAAGATGAGAATGTACGTTAGGAAGGCAGTAGTGTTACTATAGAAGGTAGGGAGGCACCATGTATGCTTTTTTTAAACGTCAAGTACAGAAAACAGTCTATTGTGGGTAGACACGTGACAACTCAAAAACACATCACAGGCTTGCTCGTGATTGCATGATTGCATGTGTATGCGCGGATGCTTGCATACAGAGGGCAGTGTAAGAGGCTGAGAGTAACGTTGGCAACTGCTGCGGCAGGAACTGCTGAGAGAAGAGACGAGCATTCGTGCATCCTGCTGCTGCTGCTGCTATTCCGACTGCAGCGGCAGCACGCAGAAGCGGCGGCAGCAGAGTGGGGCGAGGAGGGCAGGGAGGAGAAGGTGAGGAGGGTGGAGGGAGTGGTGGCTGTGAATGGCAACGACTTCAGAGTCCAGTGGTGGGTCTGGACGGATAGAAAACGGGACGGGGAGGGGAGGGACAATTGGAGAGGGAGAAGGGACGAGAAGGGGAAGAGAAGGGGGAAAGGGAAGGTCGTTGTGCGAGAGAAAATGAGAGAAGACATTGACAGTTTGCATTCTAGAAAAGACTGACATTTGACACTGACACCGACACCCAGACTGGCACCGAAGCAGACACCAACACGGACACTGGGACTGGTTAATTCCCCACTCACCATCCTCTCTTGCACGACGTCTGTCAGAAGGTGGTGCTCACACTCCTCATATACGCCCACAACCGTCACAACCACACTCCCTGCTGCTCCCGCTTCCTCTACTTCTTTCTCTCCCGCTACTGCTGCTTCTGCGTGTGCTTCTGCTTCTCCTTTCTGAAGCCTCTGCTGCTGCTGCGTCTGCCGCTGGTGAAGCAGCTCCAGGGGGCGAGAGGAGAAGAGGAAGGAGAGCGAGTAGAGACAGCCGGGGCGAGTGGGCACAAGGCGGGACACCGACTGGGACGGGACTGCGATAGGTGGGGGGTGTGGGAGGAAGGGAGGGAGGAGTATGCATCTCGAATTTCATTTCGTTGCGCTGTGACCTGAGCAGTTGATTTTAAAAGAACCTCGAAAGCCAACTGACTGCTGCAGCAGTGGGTGCGGGGAGGGACAATCAAACTCACCGCATCGGATGATGGCGGCTGGAGTATCCTTTCCATCAGCAATGTCTCCCACACAGCACCCTTCCACATCCCACCCATCCATCCACCCTCGCTCCTTGTGCTGCTGCTTCTGCTGTTGCTGCTGCACGTCAGCAGCAGCAGCAGCAGCAGCAGAAGCAGCAGCGGGTGAGGTGGTTGTCGCTGCTACGTGGCAGCAGCAGCGGGATCCACGGCCCAGCGCCACGGCTGCAACGGCGATCGCCAGGAGCCGCAACACGGCGAGCGCACGGCGCGGGGCATGGCGAGCCGCGCGCGGATCTGGAGATTTCAGCGCACGGCGACTACCAGCATCTTCCGCTGTACGCATCCCGACGGGTGAGTGTCGCGACGCGAATGGGGGGGTTCGCGCAGCGAAGATTCGTGGAAGCTTGGAGCTCCCGAGATCGGGAGATTCAGCGATCCCAAAAGAGAGAAATCTGACAGGTCTGAGAGCTTCAATCTGACAGGTCTGAGAGCTTCAATCTGACAGGTTCGAGGGCTGGAGAATGGAGCTTCGGGTTCAATCTACTAGGAGCCGCATGAGGCGGTGAAGCCCGAGCCGCAGCTTCGGCAATGGGCCTATCCCGCGTCACTGACACAAGAATTTAGAGTTCAGAAATAGGGTAGGTTGCCGCTTCAGAGGAGGGTTGTGTGGGGGCGCGGTGTGCGGGGTAGAAAGTGCTGGCGGAGGCTTCAATGCGCGCCATTTGCGCCGGCTGGCGGAGCGGGATCTCCCGCTCCGGCTCGCGCAGGGGGGGAAGGGGATGTGCCGGAGGAAAGGCAGGGCGCCGTGTGTGGGAGAATTTAGCGAAGCGGAGGCGCGAGGATCAGAGGAGCGGAGATTGAGGGGGAGCGCAATGAGCGGGCGCTGCCGGATCGGAAGATTGTGTTGATCTTGTGAGACATGAGATGACCAGTGCGACTCGTTCAGTTGGCGGCCGTCGCGGCTCGTAAATACAGCGATCGCGGAAGCTATAGTAAGTGCTGCGAAACTATATGGTGTTTATATACCAAACCAGCTTGGTTCTAATGCGTTGCCAAGTCTAGAAGCGACGCGCTCCAGTGCGACACGTCGCGTCGGTTCCCTTTCTGGGAGTCAGCGCCGATCGCGGCGGATGGCCCGATCGAGCATATCTGCTCCGCATTCGCATAATAGCGAAACACGACACAACTATTATCGCATTGAGACGTCGGCGCGTTTTGCGATTCTAGTCACGTGATGAGGAGCCGTGCTGCTGCTGCTGCTGAGTTAGGAAGGCCAAGAGTTTCAAAGTTAGGAAGGTTGACTGGACTGGAGAAACGCAGGCTGAGGGATATCGAGTGCCAGCGAAATGGTATGTGCGCGCGGTGCGGTGGTGCGAGTGGCGGCGGTGGTTGATGGAATTTGCGCCTCTCGCATGTTTGTTGGGTGGGTGGTTGTTGGATTTGGGCTGGGCTGGGCACAGCAGGGAGGGAGTGAGGGAGAGCAGGTGGGTAGAAGGGCGGGGGGGAGAGATTGGTTGGGTTGGGAGGGAGGCTTGAGGGGTTTGGTTGGGTGGGTCAGGCAGGCAAGAGGTGAATCATGGGTATGGAATGGTTCAGTTCAGAAGTTACTGTTCATGTGTGAAGCGAAGTCGTTGGTGCGGAGGTGAGGGGGGATGTGTGTGGGTGGGGTGGGGTGTGTTGGTCTGGAAAACAACGAAGGGCGAATTCTGAGGGAGGCGGATCTGCGTGTGCCGAGCAGGCCTGACGATTGACGGGCATATGCCCTTAATGCCCTGACATTAAGGGCTAGTTTCGCTCCAGCTCCAATGCGTCAAGTTTTAGATTCGCACCCCACCCGTGCCACTAAGTGCTTCGTTCGACCCTTCCCCGGATGCGTTAAGGGACGAAACCAGGCCTTCCCCTTTATCTAAGTTTTGGTTTCCGATCGTAGGACCCCCCACCCCCCCAGGGTGCCTGAGACACCCCCCCACCCCCCTCTTTCTCCTTAGTCTGCACGAGAGCGCGCGGAGGGGATTTTTCCCTTAGCGTTTTCTAGCCAATCTCGTGTGTGTAGTGTGTCTCAGGTTGTATTCCAACGCAGGGACACCATGCGAAGTTGGGACAATTTCCGTGTTGCATGGCTATTTCTCCTAGTTCAACGTGACCTACAAACGATGCTCTGAAAGTTGCAATTATAAAATAAACACACGAATTTCTCAGCAATGTCAGTACACCGCTCGTCTCAAGTGTCAGTCAGTTGAGTAAGTGCGGCTGAGTGAGTTCATCTGACTCGCATACTCCGCTCGTCACCCGACACATCGAGACTAGCTACTTCTGACGCAAGATTGGGCATGAGATGTTTTCCAGCCTTTCAAACTACGGGGTAACATCTGACGTAGCCTTCCATTCGAAAGCAAATAAAATAATAATAAAAAAAACAACCAGGTGTCCCATCTTCGGATGGTGTCCCTACGTAGGAATACAATCTCAGTCAACCTTGGAGCACCCGAACAATCCCTTAGCGTACAATACGAGCTGGCCGCAGTTTACAGCAATGACATAGGATTAGGTTTGCTGAATTTGGCTATTGGACACAGAGAACTCCAACACACTTAACCAAAGCACGTCAAAGGAACTGAAGCACTCTGGCGTAGCAGCTCCCTCGCTTAACCAAATACAGTGTGTGCAAACTTCGCACATGCCCGGATTTCAAGTTTTCACTTTGGGGTGCGCCCGTGCCCGTTAAGGGCGCCAAAACGCTCACCTACACCCAACCAAGGGTCAGATGGGGAGGAGCTGGGGAGCGCAAGTACGAGCCCCAGAAACTTCGACAGGCCTGGTGCCGAGCTGAGGGTTTCGAGGCGCCTGGTACTGTAGCGGTTCACTTCGCTCGCCCTAGAACGCAAACGCTTGACCAGCCCGAGTCGGTGGCGGCGAAATCGCTTACGCGCTTCGGATGATTCGACAACGTTCACAGGAAACTGTACAATGAACTCAACCATAAAAAGTGCTAATAACACAAAATCAACAAACCACGTGAAGCATAAGAAAAAATGTACACAATATGCTAAACACCCTCTCATTGATTAGTTCTGGACCTAAAGTTACTTAATGTTCTCTAAACTAACAGACAGGGTCACAACAACATACAGACACTCATTCTCGGTCTTCACCCACCCCATCTTCTCCATTCCCTCTCCGCCTGCTCTCCACACTATACTCCGATTCCGGAAACGCATAACACAGGGCGACGGCAGCCGGGGGCATTTCACAGCAAACAAGGAAATGCCCAACTGCCCACTCCAAATTCTGCGGCGTATAGGGCAGCTGACTCGCCTGAATCCTCCCATACCCCACCAGCACATCCAGCAGCACATTTTGCCAATAGGGCAGGAATACCAGCGGCACCAGGCATAGGAACTTGCTCTGGGCGCTAAACGGCAGAAAGGGGCGTTCAAAGGTATGGTAGAGGAGGAGGAGCGCGTACGCAGCGAGATAGAGTGATGCGTGCTGAGAGAGAGTGATGAGCCATGAGAGGGATGAGTGGATGTGGGGAGGGAGTGGGAGGTAGGGTTGGAAGAGGGAGGTTTGGAGGTGGAGGAGAAAGGAGAGGAGGGAGAGGATGGGGAGGAGCAGCGTGAACTGGCGGATCCACTTGAAGAGGAGGTTTAGCGTTGCTCGATTTGCCCGCACCTCGGGCCGCTGCTCGGAAGGGAAGGAGAGGAGGAGAAAGAAGAAGAGGGGAAACCAGGATATGATGCGGGCAGCGGGAGGAGGAAGAATGCGATACGGGACACGATAGATGGATGAAGCAAAGGGGGGGGGAGAATCTAGCAAAAGAAGTGGGTGGTACATTATGGAAGGAGGCATGAGTGGGGTGTTGGCGCTAGATAGCTGAAGGAGAGAAGTGCCATTCTGAGCAGAATAGGAGATGGGAGGCAAGAAATGATACAGGATGAATGACAAGGAGATGACTTTTGAGTCGACTCAAAAGTCACCTAGACGCGAGGAAGAAAGCCAGTCTGGTTCCAGGTGGTACCTCCAAAGCGCATGGCATATGGGGATAAAGAAAACGAGGAGAGACAAAAAGACGAAAGTAGAACTTCAATGGAGCCAGTTCTGGAACGCGCGAGAAAGAGAGTGAAGCGGAAGGTGTGCTTTGAGTCGACCTAGAAACAAGTTTTGACTTTTTAGGGTCGAGTCAAAACTCGTGGAGCCAGATCGGGAGCGTACCAGGAAGAGAGAGAAGGGGAAGGAGTGCTGCAGCATGCTGCGGTGCGAGGAGGTGTGAGGGAGAGGGGCGGAGGGCCGCGGAGGCAGTTTGAGCAAAGCTGAGAGCAGAGCGAGGAACTCAGACATGCCCTGCCGTGATTATTGTGTAAAGGGGAGGAGAGGGGAGGAAGCGGAGGGGAGGAGAGGGGATGAAGAGGAGGGGAGGGAGGAAAGGGAGGGGGCGGAGGGGAGGGAAGGGTCGAAAGAGATCGAAGGATGGACCGACGCACAGACTAACGGATGGATGGATGGATGGATGGATGGATGGATGGATGGATGGATGGATGGATGGATGGATGGATGGATGGATGGATGGATGGATGGATGGATGGATGGATGGATGGATGGATGGATGGATGGATGGATGGATGGATGGATGGATGGACAGATGGACGGAGGTTGGAAGGGCAGATAAATAGCGAGGAAAGAAAAAGGGCGAGGCGAAAATAATGGGTGGGGAAGGAAAGATGAAGGCAAGAGGCAGAAGGGGGATGGAGGCTTGGGTGGGGTGGGGGTGGGGGGAACACCAACAAACGATCACAGCAGGAACACCAAGGAAAGCGAGCCGAGGGCGCAGAGGGCGCAGAGGGCGCAGGGGCAGGTGTGGGGGAGCGTACGTATGCAACGTAGCAGTCCTTGAGGAGGTGTAGCAGCGCCACTTGCCACTCAAACCCCGGCATCTCCGCCAGCCCTGCATGCAGAGGGGTGTGCGAGTGGGGGTGTAAGAGAAGGGAGTGCCGGGTGGGAGGGTTTTGAGATGTTTCAACTCTCGGATGGTGTAGCAGCGCCACCTGCCACTCAAACCCCAGCATCTCCGCCAGCCCTGCACGCAGAGAGCGGGGGTGAAGTGTGGGCGGGCGTGAAAGGAGGAGGAACGTGGGAAGGGAGGAAGGTGGATGACATTGTAAGTTGGTAGTAGTACTCGGGCTCCTCACACCTCCCTCCCCCTCCCTCCCTCCCTCCCTCCCTCTCTCCCTCCCTCCCTCCCTCCCTCCCTCCCTCCCTCCCTCCCTCCCTCCCTTCCTCTATTGCGAACGAAATTTATCAAAGAACCAGCAAACGCAAGCGAAACATATTAAAAACAACGCAAATCAGGAAAACTGAAGACACTCAGCAAAAGAGTGCACCAAATTACTGGTCGAGGATGCAAGGCAACCATTGCACCAACTATTGAGCCCAATCAACAGTAACTTGACTGTTTGAGTCGACCCCACTCGCGTGTGTGACGCCCTATGAGGTTCACGATGTAGACCCCACTTCACACACAGGTTGCTCGCCACCAGCGACAACCAGCAAGCAAGCAAGCAAGCAAGGTATGTACCGAAGTAGGAGTCAAGAGCAACAACCGGCGCGAGCCCAACGACCACCATGATGGCACGCTGCTCTCGCGGCTTGGTCCACTGTTCACCCACAGGTTGCTCACCACCAGCAACAACCAGCACGCAAGCAACCAAGGCACGCACCAAAGTAGGAGTCGAGGGCAACGACCGGCACGAGCCCAACAAACACCATGATGGCACGCTGCTCCCTCGGCTTGGTCCACTCGCGCGTGTGTCGCCTCAAAACAGCATTCTTACGTTGATTCATGAATTCACGCACCAAAGTAGGAGTCGAGAGCAACGACAGGAGCGAGTCCAACAAGCACCATTGAGTCGACTCAATAACCAGCTTGACACACACCAAAATAGGAATCCAGGGCAACGACAGGTGCCAGCCCAACAAGCACCATAATGGCGCGCTGCTCTCGCGGCTTGGTCCACTCGCGCGTGTGTCGGCCGATGAGGTTCACACAGAGGTTGCTGGCGATCAGCGTCGCCATGCCCGCTATCAGCAGCGTCAACCGCCGCGGATCCAGCAGACGAGCCACCTCCTCCGCTTGCAACTCCTCTGGTGTCTTCATTGCTGATTATTTCCTTGCTCCTTTTGATCCTTTTGCTGCTGCTGCTGCTGCTGCTGCTGCTGCTGCTGCTGCTGCTGCTCCTTCTCACTTGTGCTTGCACTACTAGCGCCACACTATGCCATGCAGGCTCTCCGTTCTTGCACAAATGCAGCTATAAGTGGGGGACGGACTCCGAATCACTGGAGAAAGAACCTGAGCAACCGCGTCGCAGGCAGAGAGATAATATCTGTACTCGGCCTGACGTGTGTAGGGAGGGGTGGAGTGAAAACGGGATAGGAGGATAGAGGGCACAAAGGGGCGAGAGTGTGGGCGACCAGGTGGGTTTTGAGATGACGGGGCGAAGGTGGGCGCGCAGGTGGGAGGGGGTCAGGGGGGGGGGGTGGGGAAGCGCGGTGAGAGGAAGAGGGGGAAGTAAACGACCGTTGAGAAGAGCGGAAACAGCATTGAAGACCGTTGCAAGGAGGGAGGGTAGGGAGGGTAACACAAGGGGGGGGCGATGGGGCTTCGAAGCACGAAGCGGGGGGAATCCCAAGGGGGATGGCGCACACGCAACGTGGAATGGAGAGAACAGGGAGCGCGCGAGTACTAGCCGTAGCAGCTGACAACGCATGGCATGAAATCTGGGAGAAATGAATGACGACAAGAATGACGGAAAGAATGACGGAAAGAATTATGTAAAGGATGATGGAAAGGAGGGGCCCTTCAGGCATGAGAATAGGCCGTGACTGGACTGAATTCAGCGGTTGCTGAAAAGCGAGTGAGTGGGTAACGATGTGGGTGACGTGTGAGGGGGACTGTGATAATAGAGTGTCAGTCTTGCCCGTGTGTTACGTGACGGTGTGTCATTACGGTGTGCCGATCATGCCTGTGTGACATGACGGCGAGTCATGACGGCGAGTCATGCGAGTCATCGGTTGCGAACAGGAGGATACGCGAAGGCTGCTTTGAAGCGGATCGGAGCGGAACGAACCGATCAGGACAGGACAGAGGTTGGATTCAGTCACCTCTGATGTGCGTCTCTGTTTGCTCTGCTCTGCTCTGCTCCCGTCGCGACTGACGCCTGACCTTGAATGAGACGCCGGTTGTCGCAGGAGCAGGGGAACAGGCGCGCTAGAGTATTCCGCGGCAGAAGCGTAAGACGATTTCGCGCTCCCGCCTCCCGGTCCTGGAGAGCAGCGCGCTCGCTGGGTCGATTCGGCAGTTGCTTCAGACGGAATCGCGAATGATGGATGGAACTAGTGGGACGGGCACGGGACGGGATCTGGCTGGGCAAGGGATGTGATTGCATCAGAAATATAGACTGATTCAGAAAGGTGCAGTAGGATTTGGTGACCATAACCTCGGTATGCACTGTGGTAAGATGTGACGTCCCTGGAACTGATTCGGTATTGCGAGGTTGTGCACGGTCTATCGTATACATTTTCGTACTTGATATTAAGCACGCCGAGTGGATACGCAATACTGGAGAATCGAGGAGGGCCAAATATGGTTAGCCACACTTGCACCTTCATTCGTTTTATAAAACAACATAACACAACAGCCCAAGTTAATTGAGCATGATATTTCATTGCGTAAACCCCGCCTAGTTCATACACCATTACCTACATTTAAAACCCACACAGAATGTGGGATACCAAATACTGTACACACCATGTAGGATTTCTTGTATTGCAAGCAGCATAAAGGAAACAACCTATTTTACACATGTACAAGATTACATTGCTTTCATCTCATGCATACCGGAGCACCTGCCATGAAAGAGAAGAAAAAAACAAAAACATTAGATAAGACTTCGACAGACACCACAATACTGCTCAGTGCTCACGATAACCCAAAAAGAGTTTCTAACTGCTCAACAAACATGCAATACAACACTTACATGCTTGGAGCCTCTTGAGATGATGTACATTGTGTGGTACACAATGCGAAACGCGAAGAATATCACCAGAAGCCACCAGAGGGACGTCAATGTGAGACCAATGCGCAATAAGGCGAAAAAAGCGCCGGCAACCACAAGGAGATTGAGCAGTTGCATGGTTGGCAGATAACCAAAATCATCTGAGGGAGGAGAGTAGGTACCAGTAGGGAGGTAGGGAGACATAAAAGCAGGCGGTAAAAAAAGGAGATGAACATGAAGGGAGGATAAGTTTCAGAGACGGGTGCGAAAATGGAGGATGAGATCCTGAGCTATAGACTGAGGTGAAGCTTTTGAGGCGCCTCAAAAGAGCTAAAGATTGAGGTGAAGCTAGTAAATGTGTGGTCAGGTTAACAACCCTCTGTTCTCTCTCAACTATCCTCCCTGCCACGCCAACACAACTACCCTCCCTTCCCGCTCCACTCAACCACCCTCCCCTCACCTGCCCCAATGGCAATGCAATGCCCAAGAGCGACATGGACACAGCAGCAAGGCACTCGCACACAGCTCGGTGCCATGCCACGCTTCATTGTCCTTAGACATCCCTCCATGCTCTCGCAAATGCCTCCCAACTAACCCATTCCCAATCTCCCTCTCGCCCCACCTGCACCGATGGACACGGCACAAAGGCAAGCGCACGCAGCGCCTCTCTCCATTCAAACCCTCAATGCTCCCTTCTTGCCTCACCTGCCCCAATGGCAATGCCTTCGAGGGACATAGAGACAGCACAAAGGCACTCGCACGCGGCTCTGTGCCAGCGCACGCTTCATTGTCCCTCCATGCTCTGTGGAGACAACCCTCCCTGCTCTCGTGAATGCCTCACACTCAGCCCACTCGCATTCTCCCTCCCGCCCCACCTGCCCCAATGGCAATGCCTTCAAGCGACATGGACACAGCACAAAGGCACTCGCACGCCGCGCTGTGCCATGCCACGCCCCACTCCCCATTCACATCCCTCAATGCTCCCTTCTTGCCTAACCTGCTCCAATAGCAATGCCTTCAAGCGACATGGAGACAGCACAAAGGCACTCGCACGCCGCGCTGTGCCACGCCACGCTCCTGACGGCACGGCGCACGCCCGGATCAGAGGAGAGGAGGTGCGAGGCGCAGAGGGAGAGTAAGAGCACCAGCAGCGCCAGCACGCCCCCTGTGACTGTCGCCATCAGCAGCAGCTGACGGGCCGTGCGCGATGCACGCTGGAAGGGAAGGGGGGCGAGGGAGGGTCGGGCAAAGGGGGGAGGGGCTTAGAGGAAGGGAGACGCAGCAGCCCCAGCATGGCGCCTGAGACTGCTGCCATCAGCAGGAGCTGACGCACCATTCGCGATGCACGCTGGAAGGAAAAAAGGGAGGGGAGCGAGGGAGGGAGGGGCGGAGGTAAGGAGGGGCTTGGATGAAGGGAGCGGCAGCAGCAGTGCCAGCACGGTGTGGTACACGGCTGGGTCAGAGGAGAGCAGGTGCGAGGCGCAGAGGGAGAGAGTGAGCAGCAACAGCACGAGCACGGCGCCTGTGACTGCTGCCGACAGCAGCAGCTGGCGTGCTGCGCGCGATGCACGCTGGAGAGGGGGAGGGAGCGAGGGAGGGCGGTTCGGAGGGATGGCTTTTGAGACGCCTTATAAGTCAGTTAGGAGGGATGGCTGGAACGAGATCATCGTCAACAGCATCTCAAACGTGAGGGCATGGAGGGAGAAAAGGTCTGCCATGACTGCTTGCTTGCTGTCGTAGGAGCAAATGGCAGGCCCTGGGACGTCTCACAACCCTCCGGCCTGGCACAGCCGAGGGAGGGGTCGCAGCGAAGCATGCAGATTGCTTCTCCATCAGCTGGCGAGGCATGAGACGAGGTGACTTTTTAGTGGACTCAGAAGTCAACTACTTCTGAGACGTCTCAAAAGCCGGCTTAGAGCAGTTGCGGAAGTGGGCGCGGCAATGCATGCCAGTAAAGAGATGAGGAGGGTGGGGGAGGAAAAGCCAAAGCAGGGGAGCTCGGGAGTGGTCAAGGGCTGAAGGGCAGAAGGGAGCCGGAGAGGAGCCAAAGAGGAGCCGGAGAGGAGCCAAAGAGGAGCCGGAGAGGAGCCAAAGAGGAGCCGAAGAGAATTCGTCTGTTTGGCACGGGTTTGGGAGTGGTCACGGGCAGAAGGGAGCCGAAGAGGAGGGTGATACAGCAAACTGTGCCGAACGGACGGACGAATTCTCTTTTTTTTTCACACATGCACTCTGCTCCCTCTCATCCATATCTCTCACCTTTGGTCTGCTTTTGATGTCTCGGCCCACCAGGGACTGTGCTGCTAAGGAGAGCGGCTCTGCAAAGTAACTGAGAGTCCAGAACACCTGCGGGGGTTGCATGCAGCAGGTGAGAGACAGTGAAGCAAGGGTGGCAGCAACTGAGTGGACGGAACGGAAGTGGAGAGCAAAACTGTGCTGTGACGGAGAGCGGCTCTGCGAAGTAGCTGAGCGTCCAGAACACCTGCGGGGGTTGGCAGCGGGAGAGAGAGAAACAGTGTGCGTGTTCAAGAGAATGGAAAGAGAGAGAGAGAGGAACAATTGCACAGGAACAAGAGCGGCTGAGAATTACGTATAAAACCCCCTCATGATGCATCCAGCTGGTGCATGCCTCTCCCTGATCACCCCCCCCCAAACTCCACCCTTCACCCTCCACCCTCCACCCTCCACCCTCCACCCTCCACCCTCCACCCTCCACCCTCCACCCTCCACCCTCCACCCTCCACCCTCCACCCTCCACCCTCCACCCTCCACCCTCCACCCTCCACCCTCCACCCTCCACCCTCCACCCTCCACCCTACACCCTCCACCCTACACCCTCCACCCTACACCCTACACCCTACACCCTACACCCTACACCCTACACCCTACACCCTACACCCTACACCCTACACCCTACACCCTACACCCTACACCCTACACACTGCACCACCCAGCACACCATGCCGCACCGCACCTGCATGGCGACCTGGTGAGCAGCCATAGCCACCACCCCCACAGTTGCTGCCCCGCGCGCTAAGAGTGTATACACCACCTGACGGTGGCGGCAGGCAAGGGGGGGTGGGAGGAAGGGGTGATACTGGGTGAAATGTCACTCCCACCGTTGCTGCCCCGCGCGCCAGCAGTGTGCGCACCACCTGATGGTGATGTTGTGCGGGGGAAAGGGAGAGAGAGAGAGAGAGAGAGGGGAGAGGGGTGTGTGGGGCAAGACGACGTTTGAGTCGACCAAGCAGGGGTCACTCCCACCGTTGCTGCCCTGCACGCCAGCAGTGTGCGCCACAGTAGAGGCACACCACCTGATGGTTGTGGCAGGCGTGGGGGGAAGGGGGATTGGGGGGATGTGGAGACGGGGGGATGGGGGGATGAGGGGATGAGGGGAAGGAGGAAATTAACACTTCTTACGACTTGTTAACCACATAAACTGTTACGGCCCCGCCCCCCACGCAAACAGCATATACATACACCAACCCATGGTGGGAGACGTGAAGAAGGGGGAAAGAGGGAGTGGGGGCAGGCCGGAGCGGAAAAGGGAGGAACACAGAAAAGTGACACTCACCACCTCCATCCTTCCTCCTCTCGCCCCCCTGCCACCGCCACTCACCATCCCCAGGATGGATTCTTGTGACAAGCGGCACAGCTCGCGTTAGCTGCACCCTCCTGCTCGTTGCAACCTCTCACCTCTTGCGTCCCCTCTCTCTGCCTCTCGCATCTCGCCCCCTGCCGCCACCACTCACCATGCCCAGCACGGATCGTGTGACAAGCGGCACAGCCATTCTCACAGCCGCAACACCCTCTTGCTAGTTTTCCCCCAGCCATGCTCGCAATTGCTGCAGCCTCCTGTTCGGTCCCCCCTCTATCCTCCTGCCTCCCCTCCCACACATCTCACCTCTCGCCTCTCGCCTCTCCTCCACCTACCAACTCACCATGCCCAGCACAGATCGCGTAACAAGAGGCACAGCCATGCTTGCAATCGCTGCAGCCTCCTCCTGAAGGCCCCACCCAAACCACCGCACCGATATTTGCAATTGGTTCTTCCTGGTTCTGCTGCTGCTGCTGCTGCTGCCGGTGGTGGTCTTGATGTTTGGGGTCTTGACCATGCTCCTTCTTTTGCTGCAGTGGCTGTTGCTGTTGCTCTTCTTGTTGGTGCAAGTGTGGCTGCCTCTCTTGAAACGGCCGCTCCCCGTGCTGCTCCACCGCCCAATCTTCTCCCAACCGCGCGCTTTCGTCTATTCTGTTGGGCTGTGAGCCTGTTTCTCCGCTCAATGCCTCCCCCCTTTGTTCCCCTTTACGTTCCCTCCCTTGTTCCATCTCAACTGTAAAATCGGATTCACGTGGTGGTGGGTGCAGGCGACGGGTATGAGAGAAGACGAAAAGGAAGAAGGAAAAGTGAAAACAGGGAGAAGGACAATAGAAAGGCAACAGGCGGGAAATGAGAAGAGGGAAGGCAGATTGGAGAAAAGGAAAAGGTGCTCATAGGACTAGTTGGTACCTGAGGTCGTTTTTGAGGCGCCTCAAACACGACCTCAATGCGTTGGAGAAAAGGAGAAGGTGCTTATAGGACTAGTTGGTACCTGAGGATTCTCACGAACCAACTTGACATGAGACAATGGAAGATGGATAGGGGAGAAGGGAAAGCTAGGTAATTACAGACAGTGCATGGTGGTGATTCCAACAGTGCTGATAAACCATGATGCTGATATGGCCTAGAAAAGCACCCTCTCTCACTCCCACTCTCACACCTCCTCCCCCTCCCACTTCCACTTCCACCCCCATTCCCACTCCCACTCCCACTCCCAATCTCAACCCCCCTCCCCGTCCCACTCCCACTCTCTCTCATTCTCTCCCGCACCTCGTGGTCGCAGTCTGGCAGCAAAGATGAGCGCAGCCAGCACTTGACCCAGGAGGGTGGCCCACGCTGCTCCGCGCACACCCCTGCCGCCACGCACATGGTCGGGGTGACACACACACACACACACACACGCACGCACGCACGCACGCACGCACGCACGCACGCACGCACGCACGCACGCACGCACGCACGCACGCACGCACACACGCACACACGCACACACGCACACACGCACACACGCACACACGCACACACGCACACACGCACACACGCACACACGCACACACGCACACACGCACACACGCACACACACACACACACACACACACACACACACGCACACAACACACAACACACAACACACGCGGGTGCGGTGCGTGCAACGCTCACACAGATCCATTGGGGATAGGAAACACATGGTTGGGTTGGGATAGTTATCAGTCGAGCAGCAAAGATAAGCGCAGCCAGCACTTGACCCAGGAGTGAGTGTGGCCCACGCTGCTCCCCGCACACCCCTGCCGCCATGGCACAGCACAGGTGGTTGGGGTGAGACGCACGTGGTTGGGGTGAGAGGGCGGTTAGATAGGGGGGTGACAGTTTGAGTCGACTGAGACTCACAGCTGCGTGCATACACTCACCACCCCATGTAGAGCGCTAGCAGCGCATCCCCTGCCACGTTGACTGCAGCGGCATCGGCGGCAGGTAATATTAGATTAGCAGATAGAGCAGCATGCCTGCCACGTTGACAGCAGCCACGATAACCGCAGCAGCACCAGCGGCAGGAGATAGAGCAGCATGCATGCACTCACCACCCCATGTAGAGCGCTAGCAGCGCATCCCCTGCCCTGCCACATTAACCACAGCCATGTTGACCGCAGCACCACCAGCGGCAGGAGATTTTGGATCAGGAGATAGAGCAGCATGCCTGCACGCACTCACCACCCCATGTAGAGCGCTAGCAGTGCATCCCCTGCCACGTTGACAGCAGCGGCATCGGCGGCAGGTAATATCAAATCAGGAAATAGAGCAAAGCAGCGTGCACCCACTCACCACCCCATGTAGAGCGCTAGCAGTGCATCCCCTGCCACGTTGACCGCAGCGGCAGCAGCGAATATGAGCAGCGGTGTGACCGAGTCCTGCTGCCCCAGACATGCGCCCTGCGCCACCAGAATCGCCAACACGAAGGGCGCTGGCAGCGGGTAAAGGTTGGAAGGGGCGGGGTATGAGAAGATGGGGGGACGTGTATGGGGGGTAAGGGGGGAAGGGAAGTCGGGAGAGGGAAAAAGTGACAGACGTGACCGGGTTTACTCAAGTCCTGCTGCCCCAGATTCGTTTTGATTTGACTCAAAACTGTGATCTGAGCAGCGACGGTCACCCCTTAGCAGCCGCTGCAGCAGCGAATATGAGCAGCGGCGTGACTGAGTCCTGTTGTCCCAGACACGCGCCCTGCGCCACCAGAATAGCCTGCAGGAAGGGCGCTGGGGCATGGATGGGAAGAAGTGGTGGGGGATGGGAAATCAGGAAGGGGAAGGATACAGCTGGGCTGAGACTTATGCAAGTCCAACGTCAAAAGGGTTGTTTGACGTGTTCCCAGACGTGTGCCCACATATGTTCCCACACATGTTCCTTGGTTGGGCCTCTTTCTCTTCAAACGTGACAAAGGTGTGTCTGCGCCTGACATTCGCGGCAATTTATTATTCATCCCAAGGTGCTGTCGCAGCCTCCCTGTCTCCCACCCACCCACCCACCCAACGGGAAGGCCCTGGGTCTCACCGGAGAGGGCGCGGATGCGGAGGTATTGCAGGGCGGGCAGCAGGAAGGGCGTTCATTGGAACAATGTACTGCTAACTACACGAACGAACGAGCGAGCACAGCCCCTCACCAGAGAGGGCGCGGATGCGGAGGTATTGCAGGGCGGGCAGCAGGAAGGGCAGGCGGCAGCCCATGGCTCGGAGGAGAGAGGGGCCGGAGAGGAGCAGCGCGAGGGCTAGCAGTGACCCCACCACCACCGCCAGCAGCATCGCTGCTGTCACTGCCCTGCTCGCCTGGGGAGGAGGGAGGGGGAAGGGCGGGAGTGGGAGAGCAGAGGAGCGGGACAGTGGGAGAGTGAGGGAGAGGAGAGGGAGGAGAAAAAGAGACAAGGCACTGTTCACTTGAGGAAGGGAGGGATGGGGGAAAGAGGTCGGGGGTAGGGTGGGACGATGGAGGGCGGCAGCCCATGGGTGGGAGGAGAGTGGAGCAGCGCCGGAGGGGCCGGAGAGGAGCAGCGCGAGGGCTAGCAGTGACCCCACCACCACCGCCAGCAGCATGGCTGCTGTCACTGCCCTGCTCGCCTGGGAAGGGACGTGTGGGGGAAAAGGGGGAGGGGGAAGCTAATATCTAAGTGCCCCACAACTGACCCCACCACACCACCGCCACGAGCATTGCTGCTGTCACTGCCCTGCTGGCCTGGATTGGGGAGGGGGGTGAAGTGAGGAGTGAAGTGAGGAGAGGCGGGGAAGCCTAGTGAGTAAGGGAAACATTGCGAGCTTCAACATAGGAAACAATAAGGAGCAACGATAGAGGGCGAATGGGACGGAAGATCAGTACGGGCAATGAGGAACGGAAGAAAAGCAAGAGTTGGAAAGTTGAGAGAGGGAAAGGGCAATGGGAGAGGATGGTGGGGTGGGGAAGGAGATGAGGTTTGGGAAGTGCAGCAGGGAGAGCAAGGTGAGGACAGTGGGAGGCTACCAGTAGGATATGCTCTGCCTGTGCAGCAGAGGTGGATAATACTTTTGAGAATTCTCAAAAGCCCGATCCACAGAGTGAGAGCTTACCAGTAGGTTCTGCTGTGACTGTGCAGCAGAGGTGGGCTGGGGTGTGGATTGGCGGGCCACCAATGCACATGTCGCCGTGCCCAGGAAGGTGAAGGTCTGCGTGGGTGTGGTGGGGCATGCAAGCATGGGGTGCATGCGGCATGGGGTGCATGGGGTATGGCATGGTTTGAGCTTGAGTGCGATTGGCACGTTTGTGAAGTTGAGTGTGGTGGCGGGGGAGGCGGATGGGGTGGGGAGAGGGAAGGGGATGGTTGTGCAAAGCATAATCAGAGGAAATGGCACGGGATAGCATGGGCACAGCAAGGCACACCACCGCATGACATAACACAGGGCAACAGAGTGGGCGAACCTGGAAGCACAGGTTAAAGCAGACGCACCTGGAAGATGAAGTTGAAGACAGAGACGTTGGGAGCGAGCGCAGCTAGGTGTAGTGACCCCAGCTGCCCCACACACGCCGTGTCTATCAGCGTCATGAGCGGGTCCGATAGACTGGCGGGGGGGAAATGGGGGAAAGGTGTGAAGGGGGAAGGGGGAAGGGGGAAGGGGAAGGAGAGAGGAGTGTATCGTGAACAGCTCTGGAGAGGAAGAAAGGGGAAAGGAAGAAAGGGGAAAGGAAGAAAGGGGTGGGGGTTGGGCGGGTGTGGGGGGATAATCAATGATTCCATCAATCAAAAAAGTCGAGACTTCCCTCATCTAATCCCATCAGGACACCCCATCATCTCATTTCACCATCCCACCAACCCACCATCCCACCATCCCACCATCCCACCAACCCACCATCCCACCATCCCACCATCCCACCATCCCACCATCCCACCATCCCACCATCCCACCATCCCACCATCCCACCATCCCACCAACCCACCATCCCACCATCCCACCATCCCACCATCCCACCATCCCACCATCCCACCAATCCACCATCCCACCATCCCACCAACCCACCATCCCACCATCCCACCAACCCACCATGCCACCATCCCACCAACCCACCATGCCACCATCCCACCAACCCACCATGCCACCATCCCACCAACCCACCATGCCACCATCCCACCAACCCACCATGCCACCATCCCAACTCACACGGCACCCAGGGCAGGGAGCGCAAGGCCCCAGATATCCCTCACCACCGCCCCCTGCTGCCCCTCGCCTTCACGCCCACTCCCACTGCTCCTCTCCTCGTCCTCTCCTTCCTTCAGACCCACAGCAGCAGCAGCGGCGGCAGGAACAGCAGCACCGGCATCATCGCCCGCCGTACCAGAAAAGTCACCCGCAGAACCAGCACCAGCTGCAGCAGCAGCAGCAAATGACATGGCCTTCACCGTCCTTCGCGCCCTTCTCCTTCCCATCCCCTCCACACACCCCATTCCCCCCACCGTCCACACCGTCCCCCTCTGCCCCGCCCCGCCCCCCCCACCCGCCCCATCTAAACCCAGGCGCGGGTGCACTGGGTGACCGTGAGACTGTGTGCTCCATGAGGTTGTGCCACGTGGGCGTGAGATTGTGCCACGTGGGCGTGAGATCTGTGTCAGCCTTGAAAGACGCGAGAGCCGCGAGCTGGAGGGCACTAGAGCGAGTTCATCGTGGCCTCCCGCGCTCTGTCTGTCGTCACTCTGTCTCTGACCCTCACTTTGACTAGGATGCTGATGTTGATGGTGACTTTGACGCTGATACTGACGTTGACGTTGACGTTGACGTTCACGGTGGCTCTGAATCTGAATTGGACTCAAACTAGAGGCTGCCTCTACGTCTGTACCTTGTGCAGTAAGATGCTGAGGACGATGCTGACAACTCTCTATCACCGACGATGCCGCTACATGACTCGTCGGAGGCATGGGCTCCGTTTGTCGTCTCCATGGCTGTTGGGTCGACTCGAACTCTAACCCCGACTGTACTCCTACGCGCAATGGAATGCGCTGCCTCGTGATACCCGTAGTTAATCGCCTCGTTCTTGATTGCCTAATTTGTAGTAACGTATTAGTGGATGAATCCTTCGTGATTGATTGCTTGCTGACGACCGTTTGTGAGGACTTCATTAGTGGGATCCGCGACGGGGGTAGGATAGACATCGCCGATCGTGCTACTAGTAACGAGGACGCTCTTAGCGGAGCGCATTGCGGGACCTGAGTGACTGTAGCGCCGTGAAGAGGAGGCGGAGGCATCGGCGATGTCTCTCAAGAAAACGGCGCGTGAGAGGAGCAGCAGCAGCAGCGCATGCGGGGGGAAGAACAGGAGGAGGGTTCGTTGCGTGACAGCAGCAGCAGCAGCAGCAGCAGCAGCAGCAGCAGCAGCAGCGACTGGCGGATACGCCTGGGAGAACAGAGAGAGGAGTGGACTTTTGAGGCGCCTCAAAAGGCGGAAGGACGGGCGTGAGCTTTCAGGAAGACGGCATGGGACAGCGGCGGCAGCAGCAGCAGCAGCAGCAGAGACTGGAGCATGCGCGCGGGAGAACAGGGAGAGGGGCCGTTGTGTGGTAACAGGATGGGACGACAGAGGTGGTCAGATCAGAACGAGCTGACGAAGACGCTCGTCGAAGGATGTAGCAGGGTGAGCCGTTGTCTTTGATAAAAGTGCTCGACGGATACTTTTCGATAATTGCGGTTCTCGGCTGATCGACGGATAGTGGCGGCCTTGAACGGCGTCGTGAGAGTACTACGCGCGGTGGAGGCAGTCTTCGCTTCTTCCCCGGTCGATTGAGAAACTACCGCGAGTTCGAGCTCGCTCTGCTTAGCCTGAGCAGTCTGAGCAGAATATATGAGCTAGATAATGGGAGAGGAATCAAGGAGACAGGTGTGGTGGGGAGAACTAATGCTTTGCTCGGAGCTTAGCAAAGCGTTGTCTTGTGAAGAAATCTCCATTTCCGAATCCCAACCCAACGCGTTTCCCGCCGAGTGCCGGCAGTACCACCCCCCGCGCCTGCAGCGGAATCCGCGATAGTGGAATATGGATACAGCACAGCAACATAAGGAAACACGTTCAATCTCTTCATTGCATACAGCTTTGTAAAACCTGTGAGATATATACCTCATTCATTTGGATCGGAGATTAGACTGAAACTCTAATACATCATGACATGAATGAACACTTTGCAGATTCAAACTGGTTTACCGGCAACACTGATCTATGAAGATAGTGGTAAAATAACCTCCTAATTATCCAGGTGGTTCGTAAGATATTTCTGTTTTTGACCTTCAATGGTGTTTTGGATACGTAGTATTGCTTTAGAATCTTGTGTGTCACATGATTGTGAACATTTATCGAGTTTTCCCACCAGTGCAGGTTTGGCTTCACGGTCCCGTGCTGGGCAAGTCAAGTGCCATGCATGCTGTCGTCGTTGCAGGCCAGCTTTGAAATTGCTGACCGACACTGGTTACAATTGAAATGGCCCTCTTCCATTGGTCGAGGACCCCCTGACAGCGCAGCAATACTGACATTTGTTGGGAGGTGTGGGGAACTCGCGAGAGAAATGTTTGGGCCCACAAAAACTCACTGCTTTGCGGCCAAGTGAGTGTAGTACGGTACCCATCTATGCATGAAGTTATTATATCTGCCCGATACAGAAGACCTGCTGACCTTGACCCGGCGCCTCCATCCAAATCCATCCTCAAAACGTTTTCAACCCAACCAACAACCCCTTTCTGGTGTTTTGCTGGGCTCAGCTCACGTCGAGTTCGTGCAGTTTGAGAAGCGGGGCTCTTCGTCCACGCGCTCCCCAAAAACGAGTGGGAGGGAAAACTAATTTCAGACGGCAACGTTCGCCACCCCACTCATTCCTCCATTCGGACGCAAGACACCCACTGTTGAGATTATGAAGTAGCCAATTTTATCGAATCTGCCCGTGCTTATAATAGCAAAACTTTCAGGTCGTGTCGCCTGATCACGAATCGCCATCTCTTTCCCCCTTTGGCGGGCTGGCGAAAGCGGCACACCGTCGCAGGCGACGATATCTTTTCAGCGCGAAGCTCTATCCGCCCCTCTCGCAAGGCTGCGCATCCACACCAAAACAAATGAGGCGGTTCGAGCTCCTCGCGCCGCGACTGGATTTTCATTTCATGGGTGCGCGCAAAGATCGTTGGATGTGTGTTCCTGCAGCGCAACCCAACCCATCCATCCCTCCATCCATTCTTCCCTGCCACTGCTTCCACCACAATCAGCTCTTGCTGACGCGCCAGGGCGCGAGAAAGACGCCAAAAAAATAACCAACAAGATCCAGGCCCAACCAAGGAGAGTAGATGCAATGCCTCCAACCTCTCGGCCCATGAGATGCGGAGGGCCATCTCAACTGGAGGCGGGCAGATTTACGAGCGCGCACTGCGCCTTCGCGAATTCTAGCTGTTGAATCCCCACATGAGTGCGAGGGAGAGTCGTGCCGTCGTCTCGGTCGCCTCGAATCTCTAGCTCAAACCTTTTGCTAAAAAAATTGCCGTTCGCCATCTCGCCCGTGGACGTCACCCATCCACTTCTCCAAATCTTCTCCCATCACAGCTTCAACCAAAATGTCGGTCTAACGGCTCTCAACGGGTTCCTCCTAAGCAACCCATCCATCCCAGCAGAGGGCTCACATTAGAGTGCCTTAAAACCAATTTTCCATGCTAATCACCGTAGCGAGCTCGGTAGTCTGGATGAGAGAAGCTCCTTGCGCCCCATTTCCGTGACAAGGGGAAAGGAGGCAAGCGGAAGCTAGTGGTATCTAACAATTCTATTCATTACGAGTGTGTTTCGTCCATTTAGATCGGCCCATTCTTGTACAATCCTACTCAGTTCCCCTCCGTGTAATGCGACCCGCGCATTAGAGCTTCTTAGCCCCTCTCACCTGGCCGTGGCCTTTGTGGGACGCAGCACCTTTTCCTCCGTGGACCCCCGCCTAATCTATCCCTCCTGCTGCGCTGGCGACGGCGTTAGACAATCCGCCAGACTTGGTGCGCTCCCGCGCGACGCTGCGTGCGTAGGTGCGTGCGAGCATTTCTCTTCTGCAATAGACGTCCCACCCACCTTCCGCCAGTCCAGACCCTAGCCACTGGTCAAACTCCGCACACCACGCACCGCACATGCCCAACTTGCGGAAGCCGAGTGCAGTTGCGGCCATGTCCCCCCCAATGGGCGACCCCGAATACTCCCCGGCGGCCTCCCGCCAGAGCCTCATGGCCGACGACGCGCAACTAAGTCGCAGCTACTCGGGTTACCAGAACATCGCCGTCGCCACGCCGCCGCAACCGCCCGATGCGCCGTCGCCGCACACGGCGGTGAATGTGAAGGTCGAGCCGCTGGTGCTGTCGTTTCGCGACGTCACGTATACCGTGGTCAACAAGCGAACTCCAGGCGCGAGGAAGATCAAACCCGCCGCTCCCCCCGCCGGCGGAGGCGGGAATGACGCGCGGTTCGAGTCGATCAACTCGGACGACGAAGCGGGAATGGATGCGGGTGGCGCGGAGGATGAAGCGCCGCCGGAGCCACAATCGGTATCGGAGGAGGGATTCACAATAAAAGCAAGAAAAAAGTATCGCACAATCCTGCAAGGCATCTCCGGCTTCGCGCGGTCGCAGGAGGTGCTTGCAATCATGGGATCGTCAGGCTCCGGGAAAACGACGCTTCTGGACGTTCTCGCGCATCGCATTGCGGAGGCGCGGCCGTCGCGCTTGGCGCAGAAGGAGGGCAAGGTGAAGAGCGGGCGCACGGGGAGCGTGGAGCTGAACGGCGTGAACATGTCGAGCAGCATCATGCGGCGCATCTCGGCTTACGTGATGCAGGACGACCTGATGCACGCGACGCTCACGGCGCGCGAGACGCTCATGTTTTCCGCGGAGATGAACCTGCCGAGCAAGACGTTTTCGCACAAGGAGAAGCAGGAGCGCGTGGAGCGGCTGCTGGAGTTGCTGGGGCTGCAGCACGCCGCGAATACGATCATCGGCGACGAGGGCCGGCGGTAAGCGCGGGGTGCGGGGTGCAGGGTGAGGGGTGCAGGGTGAGGGGTGAAGGGTGAGGGGTGAGGGTCAAAACGTTAAGTAACACGCGTTTTAGGTCAAGCCTGAAGGAATACAAGTAGATGAGGAAAGGATTGGAAGGGCCAACGGAAAGTGGGCTAGGAGAATATTCAGGCTAGTGAGCGGCCACTCTTCTCCCCTCTCATGCCCCGCCTTCTCCCCCTTCTCCCCTCCCCCCTTCCCCCTCCCCGTTCCCCCGCGCTTCCTCGACCCCTGCAGAGGCGTGTCCGGCGGAGAGCGCAAGCGCGTGGCGATCGGCGCGCAGATCGTGCACGACCCGAAGATCCTCTTTCTCGACGAGCCCACGTCCGGGCTCGACTCGTCCAACGCGTACCGCGTCGTCAAGATCTGCAAGGACATCGCCGTCGAGTCGCGCAGCATCGTGATCATGGTGATCCACCAGCCGTCGTTCCGCGTGCTGGAGCTGCTCGATCAACTGCTGCTGATGGCCACGGGGCATACCATATACTTCGGCCCGCCTCCGGAGCTCCCCGCGTTTTTCGACTCGTTCGGCACGCCCGTGCCGCAGTTCGCGAACCCGACGGAGTTCGGATTGGAGTTACTAGACCAGCTCGCGAACACGCCGACGGGGCTGAGTGAGTTAATGTCATACGCGGATGAGTATCACCGCGGGAAGGACCTCACCGGCGGGATTGGCGGCGGCGGAAGGACGCGCGCGCTTCCGCCGATCCCCGACGACTGCGGGTCGGCGGCGGCGGCGTCCCCCGTGAGTCTCGGCGACGTGGTTCCGGAGGACTCGCCCGCAGCGGCGGCGGCGGCGGCGGCGGCGGTGGTGGCGTCGAATCACAAGGGCACGCGGCAGTTCGCCAACAGCTGGTTCCGCGAGCTCTGCGTGCTCACGGCGCGATCCGCGCTCATGATCCGGCGCAACCCCGCGCTGTACGCGCTGCGGCTCGTACTGATCGCCGTGGCAGGGTTCATGCTCGCGACGCTCTTCTACCGCCCGGACTACGAGTAAGCCACTCTCTTTTTGGACTATCCACTTTCGTTTTGCTGATATCCGTTGGTCGTTGCTTCCGCCTCTCCCCCCTCCCTCAACCCCCCACTGTTTCCCATCGTTCGCTACCCATTGTTCTCATGAGTCTCCCGCCGCTCTTCCCCCTCCTCGCCCTCCCCCTCCCCTTTCTCCTGAACTCTCCCTGGTTGCGTGCAGTCCGACGGGGTTGCTGGAGCGACTGGCGTTCCTGTCGTTCATCGTCGCCGTGCTCTTCTTCTGCTCTGCCGACGCCACGCCCATCTTCATCCAGGTACGCCGCGCTCCACCGCTCTGAACCGCACAGAAACCCGCTGGTCTTCTCGCGCTCCGTGCTCCCGCTCCCCCCCCTCCTCCCGAGACTCCGCGCCCCACCCACCGTCGCGCGCTCATCCCCTCCGCTTCTCCCGCGCGCTCCCTGCTCGCTCCCCTCCCCCAGGAGCGGCACATATTTATACGAGAGACGTCGCACAACACGTACCGGTCGTCGACGTACGTGATCGCGACGACGATCGTGTACCTGCCGCTCTACTTCATGATGGCGCTCATCATCACTCTCGAGTCGTGGTGGTGCGTCGGCCTCACGGGCGGCTTCTCCGGCATCTGCTTCTTCTGCCTCATGTGCTTCATGTGCCTCTTCACCGGCAATGCCATCGCCACGCTCTGCTCCTCATTCTTTACCAAGTGAGTCCGGTTTTTGTTTGTACCGCGTACGGGTTACACTGTTCCGGTTTCTTCCCCGCCCAGCTTCTTCAGATTTCGCTTCTGGCCCGTGACAGTGATGTTTTTATTTGGAAGTTACCCCGCACTGATTATTTTCCCTTTCCCCCTTTCTTTTTTTTGTTCACTCCTCCCTTGCTCGGCGCGCAGCGTGATTCTGGCGTACGCGATGGTGATCAGTCTGATGGCCTACTTCACGCTGGTGTGCGGGTTCTACATCCAGCGCACGTCCATCCCCAAGTTCTGGATCTGGCTGCACTACATCTCGCCCATGAAATACGCCTACGAGGGACTCGCACTCAACGAGTTCGACAGGTGCGGTGCGGTCTGGGGGTGTGCTTGTGTGTGTATGCTGGTTGGAAGTGGTGACCTGGACGCATGGGTCTGGATCTGGCTGCACTACATCTCGCCCATGAAATACGCCTACGAGGGACTCGCACTCAACGAGTTTGACAGGTGCCGCCCCAATCCGCCTCCTTCCCCTCCTTCACCTCCTTCCCACGTTATCCCCTACCCTCCCTCTCCCGCCTCCCCCCTCTCCCGCCTCCCCTCTCTCCCGCCTTCCCCCCTCTCCCCTCTCCCCACTCTCTTCGAAACCTCCCTCAACCACACCCTTCCTCTTTCTCCCCTGCCCCCTGCGTGAGCCTTCGACCGCCCTTGTCCCCTTTGCGGCCTTTCTTCTTGATCGTGCTTTCACCTCACCCTCACCACACATCACATGCTCACAGCCATGTCCATATCATACTCGTGCTTACATACTCATCCATCTCACTTCCATTCCGCTCCTGTGCTCTGCTCCCCCTCTCACCCACGTCCACGCACCTTCCCCTCCTCCAACCAACCACCAGGGAGGACGGAGCGTGCTACCTGACAGTGGAGCAGATTTTCACGGTGAAGCCTTTCAACGAGTACTTGAACGCAACCAAGGCAAAGAGCGCCATGGACGTTTTCGTCCCCATGCTCGCGACCAACGCGACGCAGGGGCTGAACGAAACGAGCTGTATCCTGTACGGCCCGCGCATCGCGCATGGTTTTCTGGAGATTAATGAGCTGGGCAAGTGGGAGTGCTTGGCGGTGCTGCTTGGTCTCGCGCTGTTTATCCGCGTGTGCTACTTCTTTGTGCTGTGCTCGATTTCCAAGGAGAAGAGGAAGTGAGGTGGCGGCAGGCGCAACGATAATACAGAATCGAGGTTACCAGCTTACAGTGCCACTCTCCATTGCTGCTGCTGTCCTTCCTCCCAAGGCCACCGAGCAACAGAGAGCCCAGTGCTGTCCTTGCTTCGGTGCATGCGTGTGTCGCACACACCCAGGATTGTGCAAACAACCATACTACATAGACTCACCATCTACTGGCGTAGTTTATAATATTGGACTGATCACCTTACTGTTAGGCAGAGTGGGGGATGGGCGAGAAAGTAGTTTGTGCGCCTGGTATAGGTATTTAATGGGTTGGTTGGGAACTATCATGTGCCTTAGAGGTTCGCCCGGAAACCCATCTGCACATGTTTCCGTGCAGTTGAGTGGCGAATAATGGTGCTGCTGTCTTTGACACCTTGTTAGGATGAATCCTTGTTAGGTGCATTCACCGGATGCTTGTTCCTGCTCATGTGTTTTCTCATATTTGATTGATGAATATTAAGGAAATTCATTTTCCTCCATACGGTGCTTCTCATTACGTTTGTATGTTGCTGCTCACGTTTTACAGTTGCTTCTCTTTATATCAGTGTGCTTGCAAGAGGTGCTTGGGTTTGCTCGATACCCTACCCAAACCTTCTGGATAACAATTTGACCGTTCTACAAAGCAAAGCATCTCATTCAGTCTGGTTCACATGAATGCACGGGAAATTACCAGTATGAATCCATTTTCAGCCCAGCTCCATTGTGTGTCTCCCCAAACACGCCACGTGCAGAATTCGCCCACGTGACATTCAGCGAGCTCCTACCCCTGCTGAGCCCGTCTGACGCATTCGCGCCGCTGAGTTCCTCGTGTCGTGACCACGAGAAAGCGGTGCGGTGTGAGTGTAGGGAACGCGCGCCGCGTGTAACTGTCTTGGCGACTCGTACCGGAGACTACTCGTACCAGCTAGCCAGAGCAAACGGACATCATCGCTTCCACATTTCGGTCGATGCCTGCCGGACGCCATAGGAGAAATATCACAGAGCCTCGTTTCTAGCCCGGTGCAACCGCTCGTTTCTTGTTGTACCACTACTTACGCCCGTGTAACACAGGATTAACCCCTCTCGTAACGTAACGAGGGGGAGCAGTGCGGAAAAACCGGTTCATCTTGTTGTTTTTTGTTTTCTTTGAATTCCGAAAATCTTTGAACGGGGTTTAGCGTCGGAGCCAGCCATGAGCGCCGAGGGCGACACGGTTCGTCTGTTCAGCGCGTGGTTCTGCCCGTTCGCGCAGCGCGCGTGGATCGCGCTGGAGGCCAAAGGTGTCAAGTACGAGGTGCGCGGGAGTGCGGGGTGCGAGGGAGTGCGGGGTGCGAGGGAGTGCGGGGTGCGAGGGAATCAGCCTGCTCTTTGTTGACAAGTAGCACCAAATAAGCCGGACCTCGTGAATCCGCTCTTGGTTCGGCTGCTGGGTTGACTCTTACGTGACCTCTTTGCTTGACTCGAGGAGTCTCTTCCCCCCTCGCCCCCCTACACCAGTACGTGGAGGTGGATCCATACGCCAAGCCAGCAGACGGCATGCCCATGAAGTGAACTGGCGCTGACTTTTGTATCGATTAAAAGCCCTCACGGACTTCCCGAGTCGTGCATTGCACTGCTTCACTCCTCCCCATCCCACCCTCCTCCCCTCCCACCCTCCCCCCCCCCTTCCCCCCTTCTCCCCCAACGCCAGTACGTGGAGGTGGATCCATACGCCAAGCCAGCAGAGCTTATGGCCGTGAACCGCGTTGACTTTTGAGCCTACTCACAAGTTTTGGGGGACCTCCAGATTTGTCCTCGAGATTTATCACGGAGCATTCCCTCTCTGCCCCCTCCTCGTCCCCCAGTACGTGGAGGTGGATCCATACGCCAAGCCAGCAGAGCTCATGGCCGTGAACCCACGTGGCCTCGTGCCTGCTCTGCTGCACATTACACAGCAGGGCGAGCAGCAGTGGTGCTTGTACGAGTCGAGTGTGATTATGGAATACATTGACGAGGCCTTTCCACCTTCGCCGCTCGCCGCCGCCGCAGCTGCTGCTGCTGCTGCTGGGAGCGGGGGAGTGCATCTGATGCCACAGGACGTGTATGAGAGGGCGCAAGTGCGCATGTGGATGGACTTTGTCAACCGCAAGATCGTTCCCATCTTCTACCGGTGAGCACCAACCGCTTCTCGAGGTGTATTAACCGCTTTTCAAGATGCCTCCTGAATGTGAGTGCCGCTCGTTACATCCTCACCCTAATTGATTCTTCCTTCTTGGTTCTCAAGCCACTTCAAGCTGCTTCAAGCCGCTTTCCTCCTCGTGCTCTCCCCCCTCTGTCGCGCTCGCTCCTCCTCGCTCAGTCACTTTGCTCTGCACCACGCACTGCCTACTCATGCTGAGTTAAGTACGCAAGGAACATCATGTAGCCAACACGAAAAGGCTTGTCTTGAGTTGGGTAGGATAGACCAACAATGAAGCGTTAGAAGCTAAGCGCACAAAAATAATCCTCTTCCACCTTGCCCCCTTCCCCTTCTCTCGTCTTTCCTCCCATTCGTCCCGCTCCTCTGACCGCTCTCACAATGCAGCTATCTCCAGAAGCAGAGCCGGGAGGAGCAGGAGGCAGAGAGGGCGGCGCTAATCAGCTGCTACGAGCAGCTAGGAGCAGCCATGGAGACCATCAGTCCAGAAGGGCCCTTCTTTCTTGGCCAGCAATTCTCCCTCATGGTGCCCTCTCTCTCTTGCCTGTCCCTCATTCATTCTTGCTCTCTCCTTCTCCTTGCCTCCGCCATTGCCACCCGTAATGGTGTGCTTTGTTTATCCTCCTCCTCTCTGTGGTCCCTGTTTCCGAATGTGCTTGCTACCATTCATCCGGCCCCTGTTCAACCAACTCTAGTAAGCTCATTTCCACTGACATCCTTGCACGCTTGTGCTCTCAGTACCATCAAGCTCATACATCTTCTTCCCTGACTTGTTATACACATCCCTACCACGAAACCTTTGAGTAGACTCCAAAATCTCCCCTCTCGGTGCCATTTAGCTCAAATGAATTCTTCCCTGACCAATTAAACATCATTCCTACCACCAATCCCACCTTCCCTTTCCCTCCTGATGCCATGCCCAGGCACATCACGCACTTACCCGTCTTTCTCTCCCACCCTTCGTTACCTCCTTGCAATCTCTCCCATGGACACTAGAGCACACATGTGCATGACACTCACTCCCTGGGTGCTGCTTCACCAGATCCTCCAGTACCACCCCAACTTCTCTCATGTCCTCGCACATTGCGCACTCACCTTGTGTCTTCCCCATCCCCCGTGATTTTCTTGCGGTTTCCTGGACGGACGCACATGCACATGCACATGCCATGGCAGGACATCTCACTTGCACCCTGGGTGCTACGTCACGACATCCTCCAATTCTACCGCAACTTCTCCCTGCCCTCACACGATGAATCCTCTCCGGCCCTCCGCCGTTTCTGCCTGTGGGAGACGGCAATTGGAGGTCACCCAAGCGTGCATGCTACTCTGGCGGACCGCGATAGGTTGAGAGAGATTTACAAGCGGTATGCGGACAATACGGCGACGTCAGAGGTCGCTGTGGCTATCAATAAAGGCACCGCACTTCCTTGATTCTGTATAGTATACATAAATAAGACTTTGGTATGGTAGTACCGTATCACTGAGGAAATGGTACGTACAACAACTAGTGTTGATGCCATGCGTGGATTTGATGGCCTATGGCCTCTAACCAGACTTGCGGCGCATCTCACTGAAATTCACGCAAACCCAAAATCCTTGTCGTATTGAATCAGGCAAGTCTGGCAAGAGGTTCGCCTGGTAAGAGGCACAGGCAGCCCTAATTTTGTCACACATTATTATTCGCGACTAATTGTTATAATCCGAAACAATGTACAGTGAATTTGTGAATTTCCAGCCAGCCATGACTGTATAACAAGTGGGAGTACGGTAAATGTCAAGGCTGCAGTAGAATCTGTCTCGGCCCTCGTTCTAAATTATTGCAGGCCTAAATGATTCATATTTGCAGGTTCCCATTATTATAAATTATTTTTTATTTTCTGGTGTGCCAATGTCTAGAAGCGATTTGGACTTGTATTGTATTGAAAGACCATAATTTACAGGAAAACTTACGCTGCGCTGAAGTTTTCGCCCGCACCCTTCTCGAAGGTATCCTCGAGATATGTGGCAGTCGTTGATTCAAGATGAGGTTGGTGAGCGATGGGATGTATGGTTCGAGGGGTCCCCCATGCCACAATGGCTGGGCCCGAGCCATCCCAAGCGCGCATGAATGTGCCTCAGGCGGAGCTTGCGTTGACGAACCATTTTTTCGGGGCAGTTTTGGTGGGCCAGACCAGTAGGAAGGTGCGATGCCCAGGCACGTACGCCTGGGTTCTGATAACGTGCCCGGTTGGAGGGATAACGTGGAAAGATTGCTCTCATTTGTTGGCCGAAATTTCTGGGGTTGAGCCTATGTGAGTGGGACTCGTACCTCCTTGGCCTACGCTTTTATCCTCCCATCACTCCATTCATTTTGGCCGTCCTTGCTCTCATTCACTCACCTCCAGTCCAGTCCCAGACTCAGATCTCCCACCTCGTCTGCCATTTTCCTAGGTGAGCCCCTAATCTGAAATTCCTCTTAGATCCTTCTTATAGTAGCTGGAATCTCAGGTATCTGATTTCTACTGCAAACGGTGAAATTAACGACGTCTTTTTGACACATTGTTCATCCCTTCCTACTTTTCCAGTTTAAACTACTACAATGGCTGACGATCAGGGTGATATCTCTGCTCTCGTGTGCGACAATGGGTCTGGTATGGTGAAGGTGAGTCGATCTGGGCTAGTATTCAAGAATATGTGATCGTTCTATTTTACGGTTTATTTTAACTTTGCGTAATATGTTTCTTACTCATGCAGGCTGGATTTGCTGGAGACGATGCTCCCCGTGCGGTGTTTCCCAGCATCGTTGGCCGTCCTCGTCACCAGGGAGTTATGGTTGGAATGGGACAGAAGGATGCCTATGTGGGTGATGAGGCGCAGTCCAAGCGAGGAATTCTGACCCTGAAGTACCCTATCGAGCACGGTAAAACCAACACCACATTTTGTTTCTTATTGTAAATTGCAAGCCACCACATTGACATGTTCGCGTCTTTTCCAGGTATCGTCACCAACTGGGATGATATGGAGAAGATTTGGCACCACACCTTCTACAACGAGCTTCGTGTGGCTCCTGAGGAGCACCCTGTGCTGCTTACCGAGGCCCCTCTGAACCCCAAGGCTAATCGCGAGAAGATGACCCAGATCATGTTCGAGACATTCAATGTCCCTGCTATGTACGTCGCCATTCAGGCCGTGCTGTCACTCTACGCCTCCGGTCGTACCACCGGTAAGTTCCCGTTATTCTGTGTTCTTTAGTGTTTTGTGATAAGCTGAATTATGTGACAAGCTAAACTAAGTAATCAATGTTTTTTTATTCACAGGTATTGTGCTCGACTCTGGTGATGGTGTGTCCCACACTGTCCCTATCTATGAGGGTTATGCTCTCCCTCACGCCATCCTTCGTCTCGATCTTGCTGGCCGTGATCTCACGGAGTATCTGGTTACCATCCTGACGGAGAGGGGCTATTCCTTCACCACCTCCGCAGAGAGAGAAATTGTCCGTGACATTAAGGAGAAGCTTGCCTACGTGGCCATTGATTTTGAGGCTGAAATGTCCACTGCTCAAAACTCTTCTTCCCTCGAAAAGACCTACGAGCTTCCTGATGGTCAGGTGATTACTCTCGGCTCCGAGAGGTTTAGGTGCCCTGAGGTGCTGTTCAACCCGTCCCTGGTTGGTAAGGAAGCTTCTGGAATCCATGAGACATGCTACAACTGCATCATGAAGTGCGATGTCGACATCCGAAAGGATCTCTACGGCAACATCGTGCTCTCTGGTGGTACCACCATGTTCCCTGGCATTGCTGACCGCATGACGAAGGAAATCACCGCGCTTGCTCCCAGCACCATGAAGATCAAGGTCGTCGCCCCTCCTGAGCGCAAGTACAGTGTCTGGATCGGTGGCTCCATTCTCGCCTCCCTGTCTACCTTCCAGCAGGTAAAAACCGCGAAAGTATTGGCAGCTTTTTTGAAAGAAATGTATAGAAGTCAATTCAACCTAACGTGTTTTCTGTTTGCTCGTTATTGCAGATGTGGATCGCCAAGAGCGAGTATGACGAGTCTGGCCCCTCTATCGTGCACAGGAAGTGCTTCTAAGTGGTTTCCAGGTTTATTATGGTCAATAGTGTATGCTGAGTGGGACATGTAGGTTGTAGTATGAACATCCTTTTTGGTGAACGTAGTTTCTGCTTGTTATATTCCCAGATCATTCAATCCCTGTCTCGTATGTGAAATAGAAGAAATGAAAACGAATTATGCTCGATAGAACTTGTCGACGTCATTGAACCTGCCTCTTTCTCTTCTGGCGTGTTATCTCGCTACAGTTGATAAAATAGGGTTTTACGTCACTGAACCTGCTTCTTCCTACTTCACTGTTTCCAAGTCATATCAAGACTTGTCATTTCCCAAAATTGATACCGTACATTTTTAGAAATGACAGAATCCTCCTGTCTTGTCAGTTCCTTGATAAAGAAATATTATCACTACAATAGATGTATTGGACAAGATATACCCACAATATTCTTGAGCTGATAATCCTGAAACCAGTAATCACTGAAGTGATGCAAGTATGTCCTCAGCCCTGCTGACCTGCAATTCCCCTGGATTTTCTTCAACTTTAAGGGTCTTGATGACACCATTTTCCACCACCGCAGCCCACCTGAATGCAGAAGCAGGGATGTGAAAAGTAAGAAAGGAACGTGTGCAGCACATTTAAACGGTTGTTGCAGCCGCAGCATGCCATGCAGAGCTACAACTTGTGCAAGTGAAAATGACGCGGAAGCAGTTTATGTGAATAGTAGATACATACCGGTTTGAGCGCATTCCCAAAAGTGCTCCTGAGCAGTCAAACTGAAGGCCCAAATGGCGATGGAAAGAGCCATCAAAATCAGCATAAAAGTCAATCTGGCATAGAAGAACATCAGAAGAAAGGAGCGTTTACAAATGAAAAGACTGCCTGGATTGAATTTGGCCAAAAATTGGGTTGGGTACTTCAGCATTGGTTTGGTCAACAGAGAAGAAAATAAAAGAGAATCAAAAGAAATTACAGTAAGGAAAAGTGACATAACATTCCCCATCAGTCCAGAAATGCCATGCCTTCCTGCTCTTTGACCAGGCTGGGATCGACTGATCAGTGGTGAAAGAAACAGACCAACCAGGAGGGAGTGCGAGGAAACAGGAGGGGGACTGCAAGAGGAATCGGAGAGCTGGGAGAGAGTGCCCAAAGTGACAGGGAGGGCTGGGAGAAAGGGCGTTAGTGTGAGGGACCTTGGATAGAGCTAGGACATTAACAGGGAGAGCTAGGAGGCTGATTTTGCATCTAGTGTGCACCGTTACAAGGCTGACTGGACAGTTTATACAGCAAGAAAAGATTTGCCAGATAAAAATCAGTGTAGACCATATCAGTGAAAAATTGCTGACTTCTGGGGGCATGACGTAATTACATGCCGCCAAAGCCATCACCGTCAACCAAGGAGAGAAGGGCAGCCTTGGAAGTTGCGTCTGAAAAAAAGTGAAAGCGAATATAGAAAGCACAGACCTTGTCATGTGCCTGCAGCTGATTGGCCCAGGCGTGCAGTGTGTAAGGGTCATTGACAGCAGTGCAGAGTACAGCATCCACGCCCTTGGCCTTCAGCTCAGGCAGTGCAGCCAGGTACCCAGGCACGTGCGCCTTCGAGCATACTCCCGTGAATGCACCCTGGGGGAGCAAGCATGGGGGTGGCCGGAGTCATGCGTGGGAGAAATGACAATGTCCTGATGAGAGGGTATGGTTGTAGCTTAACATTTAAGCTTGATAGAAAGAGGACGACAAGCAGAGGGAAGGGGTGGACAACACCACGCAATTCAGGGAAGAGCAGTCGGAGCTGGGAAAATGAAAGGAAAGCAGCTGAGGAAGCGAGCACTTACGGGCACACCGAAGATCACCACCTTGCGGCCCTGATTAGGCAGCACGGGTCAGAAATGAGCACGCACAGACGAAGCAAGGTGAGAACGAGCATCCTAAATGTGAAGTTCGAGACGAGCTTTTATTAGCGTCCCACTTATCCTACTTAGCCAGACCCTCTCCCCACCACCACATTCAAGCCACCCGGGTTTTCAAAGCCCGCCCTTCTCTACACCCCCCCTTCAAAAACCCGTTTTCCAGAGACCCACTAACAAGTTCCTCACACCGGAACCAGCAAATATGGTCACCATAATGCTATCCATGCCCATCACCAGGGGAACATATAACGGCTGATTTACTTCGGAAATGTGAGACCCAAACAGAACCACTGTGGCTCCCACCAATTTTTACACGCTCTGTTTCAAAACCAATATATCTACCAGGCAGTTGCAAAAGTTTGAAAATACCAAAATCAAATTCGACGATTAGCAAAACTAGTAGAACAGATAAGGGGAGACGGAACAATGACATGGAAAGGGCGAAGTAGGTGAGGGAGGGAGAGGGGGGAGTGGGCCGGGGGGAATGGGGGGGTGAGAGGGTGGGAGGGGGAAAGGTCAAGAAAGGTGATGGTCGAAGTGAAAGACGCAAAGTCAAAGAACGGACCTTGAAGAGATCAGCAAGTGAGGAGGTGGGTATTGATTCGACTCAAAGCTGGCAGCGGAACGGACCTTGAAGACGTCAGCGAGGGAGGAGGTGGCAAAGTTGGTAGCCACGCCATCGTCCCACGACCGCGCCTTCTGCAGGGTTGCTGGCCACGCCATGTCTATCGCCGTGGGCTGGCTGCTGCTGCTGCTGAAGGCTGCACGATGCTGCATGAAAGAAGGGGAGGGGGGTGGGAGGGAGGGAGGGAGGGAGGGAGGGAGGGAGGGAGGAGGGAGGGAGGGAGGGAGGGAGGGAGGGAGGGAGGGAGGGAGGGAGGGAGGGAGGGAGGGAGGGAGGGAGGGAGGGAGGGAGGGAGGGAGGGAGGGAGGGAGGGAGGGAGGGAGGGAGGGAGGGAGGGAGGGAGGGAGGGAGGGAGGGAGGGAGGGAGGGAGGGAGGGAGGGAGGGAGGGAGAGAGGGAGGGAAAGTGGGGACCGAGGGAAGACTCACTACGAAGTGCCATGGTATGCAGACTATGTAAAAGGGGACCTTGATACTTTCAAAAATTGTGTCCTTCTTTGCCACAAGGCACTGAAGTTTAGGTTCGAAGAAAGATCATAACCAAATATAATTTCTGCAACCCCTTGACCTGGTAGTTAAAGTCAAAGGAATTGCTGAGCCCAGACCTGTGCTGTGCACTGCCCGAAAAAATGCAAATCCCTCTCTTCCCCTTTTCCCCCTCTCTCTCCCCCCTCTTCCCACCTCCTCCCCTCCTCTCCCGTCAACCCACCTGCAGCAGAGCAGAAGCACCGAGGCGCATTGCGCCCATGACGTCAGCAGTAGAGGAGGCACTGGAGCGGCGGAGCAGAGCAGCAGCAGTGGCGAGCGCCATGGCTGAGAGGCGCAAGAGGTTTGGGGAGAGAGCGGAGGGTTTGAGAGGGACAGGAGACAGGGACATTGGTGGAGGGAGGAGTGTGCAAGTGAGAGGAGAAATTGAGACAACGAAAATGGGACAATGGAGACAAGGGAAGTAGGTGACGGGACCACGCAAATGAACGATGCAACAAGAATGTTGGGCGAACGACAGAGCTGCGTGTGAGATGCAGATGAGGGTTAAACAAGACATGTATGAATACCAAGACAACGCACAAGGAGCCACATACTGCATGTACTGACCACACAGTGACCGGATATATGGGTACGCCTTACGCGAGGACCGCGTTCACTGAATACGAGAGAGGTGTGAGAAACCGCGACTGAGTTGACTCAAATGCAGAATGAGCGAGAAGAGAGGCACTGGGTGACAGTTTCGCCTGACGTTTAAACTTGAAACGCGAAAATGGAATCTCCAAGCTTTGCACACCCGTCCCACGCAGGACATAAGAGCACAACAAGGACATTTTATTTAAAAAGTGAACGTGATGACGGTAGAATGTCTTGTAGATCATTACCGTTTTGATGCCAGACACCGACGGCAAAATCTTACGGCCGAATCGCAACCTTCTGGATCAGAACCAACACTCAGCCGCTTGTTATGATCTACGTCTCGGAACGCGATGAGGAGAGGCATCGCAGACGCGAAGCGAGCAACTTACCGCGGAAGGAATCAACGCAGACGGCGGAGAGTATGGGATGACCCGAGCTGCTGTTAGCCCCTCCGTGAACTCCTTGCTCTCTGGAAAGCAGGTGCCTTTCGTGCTACTGACAAAAAGTGCCTTTCCGGAAGCAAAACCAGAAACCAGTGTGATCTGACGAGGGTATCTGAAGAGCAAAACCTAGTAACCGCTCAAAAACCTTTGTGCATCGCTCCAAAAGTATCAGAACCTCGCGAAACGCATTGCAGCGAGATGTTGGGATTCAGGCAGGGGGAGTTGGGTGAGGCATAACGAGTGGTGGATTGGCCTGTGCTGCAGAACAGCTCGCGAAAGCCAGAAACACTTCGACGGATATGGTAACCTGGTCTGGGTGCGCCAGAAAAAACTTCGCTGATCATGGTTTCGTAAAACTACTTCACACAATGAGCCATGGGGTTCATGAATCTGGCTGGATGTCATCGCATAAGGATGGTTCGCTGATGTAACAACATCCGACGAACACCCAACGACTCATGAGAACGATGGCGAACAGTCGCACAGAGGACCTGTCAAGACAACCTGTCATCATCTCGTCTAGTGTCATCTTCGTTACACCCTCGATAAATCCGCAAATAGACGCGGTTCGATTTCCCTCAGCCTTTTGTCAATTTCAGGCATGTCAGGTTTGCTGCATGGCGGGTGGCTGTCTCAAAGGAGCAAGCAGAATGCAAGCATGCTGAAAGGGCACGCAAGAAGCTAGCAAGCAGAGAGGAAGCAAAAAGGCAGACACCCAGAAATTAACGCCTGCACCGTGAAGCTTTTGCAAAACCTCGACTGACTTTGGCACTACCTTCCCTCTTGTGCTGTGTCGACTTGTAATTGTTGGTGTCCTTCTGTCACCCCTTGAATCAATAAATTCCTGAAGAGTTGCAGATACACGATTCTTGGTGGGATGTCTAATTCAGTGGGTCAGCCGGCTGCATCGTCTAATAATCATGGTCCGTTTGAGTTAGCATTTACATTATCCGATTACGCAATATGACTGTTACCAGCCGTAGATCCTACTGACACAAATACCTTGCTACAGGTCAGGGCGATCAGCCGTCACTACTTTTGAGCGTTCATCCAGGTATGCATCCAGTTTTGCATATCGTTTGCTACCTTTCAGCGATTTTCATCTATTCTGACGTTTGTGCAGGTGGAGAGAAGGCCCCTGAGTATCCGGAAAGGGTTGAGATGGATGAGGATGAACCCAGTGAGAGAAAGAGACTCTCAGGAGAAGAAGTTCCGGGTGGAATGGAAGGCGAGGATGATGGCAGCGTCTATTCAACAATCAAATCAGGCCTACGGAAGATTTGGAGAAATCTTGGTGGTTATGAAACACTAGCGCATACTGAATCTGATGCTAAGGAAAGAGCAGCAGGCGCTCGCACTACAGTCAAGGCTCCTACTATTGCTGGTCGTGTGCGAGAAGAGGTGGAAGCTGTTGCTGACGTTGTCCAGGGGGGGAATAATTAGCTAGTACATCTTAGTTCACTTACCATACCATTTTTCCAGTCAACTGCCATTTGAGGAAGTGTGCAATTGATTTCCTGGGATGTGGAGAGAGCATCATTGCTGCTTGAGACATAGAGATTGACCAGCAGAAAGTCAACGTTCCTCTTACTCCTTATTGGGGCACTTCCATCCCCCTCATGAAAGCAATATCCTACAACATCCAGGTTAGATTGCACCTTTCCAAACAACCTCAACGAACTTCCAAAACTTATCAGCTCACTCTGATCCAATCAACAACCAACTATAACCTACGACCACCAGCCAAGAAGCTGCCTAACTTGAAGGCAGCTCATCCAAACCCCCTTACATCCAGCCTACAGAGGGATAACGGTAGGATAACGGTAGCACGAACAGAACTTGAAGTAGGAGTAACTGATGGACACCTAAAATCGCCACGAAATGCAAGAGGGCTGAAGGCCGCATATGCTTAAGAGTAAAGATACCGGTACGAGGATGGAAGATGGGACAGGACAGGTCTGGAAGAAAGAAACTCAATGATAAGCGGAAAGTTGCCAGTGTGCATGTGATGTAGGGAGAGAAGGGACGGAGAGAGCGAGAGAGTGATCGAGAACAGAGACGAGAGATAATGAAGAATCCAGACAGAAAAAACAGTAGGGAGGACACCGAAGAGCCATGATGGCGCATTCAATGCTGTTGACTCACTCCGCTACAGCACCATCAGCTTCACAATTGCTGTCCATCCATGCTCAAGCCAAGCCACCTCCAGCTCCACCCACAGCTCAACTCCTTGAGTGCACCCACGTGCCCACCTACTCTGTCTTGTGTCCCCCACCCGTGCTCTGCTCCACCCCCACTCGTCAGCTCTCTCACCCATCCTTGGCCTTCTCCCTCCCTGCCCTGTGCTTGCCCAACCCACTCAGCACAGCACCTCTTTTTCCAATCCCCACTCTCCACCCCTACCCCACCTCTCCCCGTCCTCCTCGCCTCCATCTCCTCTCCTCTCCTCCCACTTACCCTTCCGCCCTTCCCTCCCATCCACCCCCCCCCTCCCCCCCTCCCCTCGTCTCCCTCCGCGCGCGCGCTCACTCGACGGCGACGGTGGCGCCGACGGCTTTGAGTTTCTCGGCGATGGCGGCGGCGTCTTCTTTGCTGACGCCGGCCTTGACGACGATGGGCGCCTTCTCAACGAACTCCTTGGCCTCCTTCAGCCCCAGCCCCGCGATGCTCCGCACCTCCTTGATCACTTTCAGCTTCGCCGCCGCGTCGAACCCCTCCAGCTTCACGTCGAACGCCGTCTTCTCCTCCTTCGCCGCGCCCGCCGCCGCACCCGCTTCCGCGCCGCCGCCGCCGCCGCCGCCGCCGGGCATCGCGCCGCCCGGCATCATCATCATGCCCATCGGCATGCCGCCCATCGGAGCATCTTCCATTCCCAGCTTCTTGCGGATCAGGGCCGTTAGATCTGAGACCTCGAGCAACGTCAGCCCTACGATCTCGTCCGCCAGCCGTACCACGCGCTCTGTCGGCGGGCTGCGCTGCTCCGTCGGATCCGCAGATGAGTCGGCGGAGGAGGAGAACGGCGCGCGGGAGGCGGAGTGGAGGGGGGAAAACGGGAGGCGGAAGGCGGAAGCGGAGAGAAGGGCTGCGGGGGAGTGGAGCGACCGCCGCTGCTGTTGAGACTGGCTCGTCTGCTGCTGTGAAGCGGGTGTGAGAGTGGGAGAGGGATTTTGCGATAGTTGCGGGAGCGGAATTTGCGGGGCGACTGGTGGCGAGTGGAGCGACGCTAGTGATCGGGTGAGAGCGACGAGGGCGAGAGCGGCGCGGGAATGGCACGGGGAGATCGGAAGCGAGGGGATGGTCGAGGCGGGGCCAGCGCCGCCGCATTGAGCAGCCGCCGACGAGGCGCCGCGCCGAAGCGCGGCCGACGAGGCGCCGATCGTTCGAAGCATGGCGGAATCGCAATGGTCAAGGAAGGTCCGAATACGGCAGGCGCGGGGATACAAAGGGCGTAAAGTGCAGATTGCTTGGTCGGTGGACGTGCGGGTAGAACTGGCTACAGATTTCGAGGCTAAAGCCTGGTCGGAAACACAAGGGAGCGAAACTAAGGCAAAAGCGACGGGCCAACGAGCCGCGCCTATTTTCCAGCCTAGAGTCTAGGACCCTGGGATCGGACTAAGACAGCAGCCCGAAACGCCCTAGAGGCCGAATGAGACCTGGTCGAGCTCTCGAGGGAGCAAGAGCCGCCGCGGAGCAAGCAGCTAGCAGCGAGGAAGGCCCTAAAGCCCCTAGGGTAGGGGAGGTGGTGGGGGGAAGAGGAGGAGGAGGTGGGGGGGATGCGGAGAAAAGAGGGACAGAAAAGGAGGTGTGGCTTAGAGTGCCTTATCGAGGAAAAATGAAGAAAGTAACGGTGTAGTTAATAGCTTAATTGTTGTCTGAGCTTGAAATTGTTGATTGCTTGATAGACCCAGTATTGACTTTATATTATATGAAAAATAAAAATTACCCAAATCTCAGTATAATTCTCATAAATTGACAGCCAGGTACATCATTATTCACCAAAAGGTTCTATAAATGGTAGTCAGATTCTTGTTACACAAAACCGCTAACAGTTAGTGGAACCGTTTGAAAGGGGGTCAAAAAAGGCGGTTAAGGACGCGTCACAAGTAGAATACCGAGGAAGGTTCGGGGTGTTCACCGAACCTGCCAGACCGATCGCCATATCGGTGTGTCACGACTGCTTTGAAGTTTCAAGTGACACGATCGTAAAAACATGGGGCAAAATTGCCCGAAGTCGACGAAATTGCACGATCGATGTGTGACAAGGGCACATCGATCGCCTGACTTCGAAGGGACAACTGTACGTTAGCAAAAATAAACGAAACCATGTAACCACCTAAACACCGATCTAGGCAGGATCGATGTTTTACTTGTGACGCGTCCTAAACATCCTTCCACACACCTTCCAGAAAAAATAATCATTTTCCACGTCAGCATTCGCGACACAACAAGCAAACCAGCAGCCCTCCATAGCCACTGACGACACAATCGTAGTAAGTTACACATCGCACATGCTTTTCGCCACTCGTTGTCGCAACGATTTCGGAAGTCCATCACCAGGGGCCAAGTGCGGTTGGCCATAACGGCCTAGGAGTAGCAATAATAATCGACAGCGCACAAAGCGCCTGGGACCGTGGGAACTACAGGCAGAGCGGAAGCGAGTCGAGTCGAGATCAAATCACGCCGTGATCTTCCTGTTGATGGATCTGCTCTCTAGCCGCTCTCTCTGTAGACTGCGTTTCCTAGAGGTCTCGTTGAACCGCAGATTTCAGATCGATCAGATTTGAATCTCTGACTCCTGAGCTGTTCGCCGCCCTGCGCGGCCCCCTTATCCATAACCGGAGCACGTAGCTTCTCTCCACATTCGTTTCTGCATTCTCCAATTCCGGAGCCAAGCACCATGCTTCGAACGATCGGCGCGCTTCGGCGCGGCGCGAGCGGGGGCGCTAGCGCTGCCCCGACGATCCCCTCGCTTCCGATCTCCCCGTTATCGCCGTGCCATTCACGCGCCGCTCTCGCTCTCGTCGCTCTCAGCCGATCACTAGCGTCGCTCCACTCGCCGCCAATCGCCCCGCATATCCCGCTCACGCAACAACCGCAATCTTCCACTCCCGCAGTCGCCTCCGCTTCCCAGCAACAGCAGCAGCAGCAGAAGCAGCAGCATCAGCGGCAGAAGCAGCAGCAGCAACGATCACTCCATTCACTCACCTCCCCTCTCCCCGCGTCCGCCCCCGCTTCTTGCCTTCCCCACTCCCCCCTCCGCGCCATCTCCCGCGCGCCCTTCTCTTCCGCCGCCGACGCCGCACCCGCCGACTCGTCTTCCCCCGATCCGCCCCCCTCCGCTTCTGATCCCCCCGCTGCCCCCAACTCGGCGGAAACCCCAGCCCCGCCGTCAGAGCGCGTAGGGAAGCTGGCAGACGAGATCCTAGGGCTCACGTTGCTCGAGATGTCGGAACTGACGGCTGTGATTCGCAAGCGGCTCGGCATGCCGGCAAACGCAGGCATGGGCGGCATGCCGATGGGCATGATGATGATGCCGGGCGGCGCGATGCCCGGCGGCGGCGGCGGCGGCGGCGGCGGCGCGGAAGCGGGTGCGGCGGCGGGCGCGGCGAAGGAGGAGAAGACGGCGTTCGACGTGAAGCTGGAGGGGTTCGACGCGGCGGCGAAGCTGAAGGTGATCAAGGAGGTGCGGAGCATCGCGGGGCTGGGGCTGAAGGAGGCCAAGGAGTTCGTTGAGAAGGCGCCCATCGTCGTCAAGGCCGGCGTCAGCAAAGAAGACGCCGCCGCCATCGCCGAGAAACTCAAAGCCGTCGGCGCCACCGTCGCCGTCGAGTGAGCGCGCGCGCGGAGGGAGAGAAGAGGGAGGGGGTGCGGAGGGAAAGTAGGGGAAGGGGAAGGCGGATCTGGGGAAAGGGAGAGGATAGGAGAGGAGAGGAGAGAGAGGAGAGGAGATGAGTGGGAGGCGAGGAGTACACGGAAAGAGTTGGGTAGGGGCAGAGATATGCGATTGGAAAGAGAAGTTTTGTGGACCATGGGTTGCGAGGGGAAGGAAGGGGCCAGGAGGAGGCCGTGTTGCAGCCTGATCTTGGTGACCTGATGGCATGGCACGAGCCTGATCAGCAGCCTTTGTTGCGGCCTGATGGCACTTTGCCTGAATCATGGGTGGCGAGTGTGCCGACAGAAGACTAGTCCCCCAGAAATGGCAAGTGTCTGGTGGCAGCAGTGCGGGAGAGGTGAGGAAGGATGGCGTTGGCTAGGAGGGAGGTCTCTGCTGCCTTTAAAAACAGGGGTTAAAGGATAGGTGGACATGGATGGGAGGTGAGTGTGAACGGAGGGTTAGTGGGTGCCTGTGGAGGAGAGTAAGGAGGGAGAGGAGGGGAGGTGAGACGGAAATCAGCTGTGTGTGTTGTGTGCGAGGCCAGCAGGAGGTAAAGGAAGGACGGAGAAGTGCAGTGGAGGATGGGAAGGCGGATTGGTTGGGAGGGATGCAGGTGTGTCAGTGCAAGGGATGCCTGTGCCTGATTCTTGCTACCTCACTCTACCCACCCACCCACCCTCCTCCCTTATCATTCATCCCCTCATGCTTGCTTGAGTATCCTGTGACTCTGGTTTATTGATCACTTAAGAATGGGGTGGGTTTACCATTGTGGTCCTGGAGTAGGAAGTATTTGAGTGCTCCCTTAACCATGCAAAGAATGTTGCAGTGCAGTCAATTTTGGGCAATCAGCAGACAATCATCTCAACCATGTGATTTGGTAATTCTGGTAACAACATCCCAAGTGCACATCATGGGTTCAACTTGAAAACGCTATATCATATTTAGAAAGCTTGCTTTCTTGTGTTTGCAATGGCAACGTGCTTCGTTTCAAATGGGCATTACAACATTCTCGTCAGGCTAAGTATACATACCTACATTACAACATGCAGTTTTTGCTAGGGTGGGTGGGTGGGAAATAATGCAGTTGAAATTTCAAATGAAGACGTGGGTGGAGGCCAAATGGCCTCCACCCCCTGCTATATAGTTGGCGAAGAGCGTCTAGCACTTCGCGGTTGCCATTGCTGCATTACAAGCAGCTTCGCTTTCACAATACACAATTTTAGAAAGTGTTACACACTTTCAAAAAACTTCATATTTAGAAAGCTTGCTTTCTTGTGTTTGCAATGGCAACGTGCTTCGTTTCAAATGGGTCTTCTGAGACATGCGACGGGAGTTGTTGATCGTTTGCGAGATGACATGTGGGTGGTGGTCCGCTCGCACACGTAGCGGATGCTTGTACCGATGTTGCTGGTGATGATGTTAATCTCTGTCGTTGCATTGGATGGGGTGTCGCGCCAAGTGTAGCACAGGCGTGTTGATCAATGGGAGATGGCTGATACGTAGGCTTCTTACACGAACCCGCAACAGTATGGAAGGACTCGGGCAGCGGACGTTGGTACGGTATGTTGTGTTGATGATGGGTGTGAGCTTGTACCGTACAAGTTGTACGGAATGAGCCCGACCCTTGTGGTCACAATCGTGCTCGTATCCCAAAGAGTACATGAAACTTTCTGGTATCCAGATGAATCTGCCGGCGTTTAAGCCCTGCGTGGTTATTTATTTATTATTATTCTTCTTTTATTTTTCCCAATGAGTATAGGTATGATCTGCTAGAGTTGTGCACCATTTCAGACTCACCACGTTTGTTCAATCAACCAACTCAAGTGTGACCGCATCCCAACCTTGCACTGTAAGGGCTCATCATAAGGTAATTGCAAAGTATTACAAAGACTGCACAACCATTAATCTACCTTACAAATGACCCACAGACCAAAAAGGACCCACCAGCCCTCTTCCCCCCTGGGGAGCTCGCTGGCCAGCACCGCACAGGACCCACCGGTCCTCCTCCCCCCTGGGGAGCTCGCTGGCCAGCACCGCACAGGACCCACCGGTCCTCCTCCCCCCTGGGGAGCTCGCTGGCCAGCACCGCACAGGACCCACCGGTCCTCCTCCCCCCTGGGGAGCTCGCTGGCCAGCACCGCACAGGACCCACCGGTCCTCCTCCCCCCTGGGGAGCTCGCTGGCCAGCACCGCACAGGACCCACCGGTCCTCCTCCCCCCTGGGGAGCTCGCTGGCCAGCACCGCACAGGACCCACCGGTCCTCCTCCCCCCTGGGGAGCTCGCTGGCCAGCACCGCACAGGACCCACCGGTCCTCCTCCCCCCTGGGGAGCTCGCTGGCCAGCACCGCACAGGACCCACCGGTCCTCCTCCCCCCTGGGGAGCTCGCTGGCCAGCACCGCACAGGACCCACCGGTCCTCCTCCCCCCTAGAGAGCTCGCTGGCCAGCACCGCACAGGACCCACCGGTCCTCCTCCCCCCTGGGGAGCTCGCTGGCCAGCACCGCACAGGACCCACCGGTCCTCCTCCCCCCTGGGGAGCTCGCTGGCCAGCACCGCACAGGACCCACCGGTCCTCCTCCCCCCTGGGGAGCTCGCTGGCCAGCACCGCACAGGACCCACCGGTCCTCCTCCCCCCTGGGGAGCTCGCTGGCCAGCACCGCACAGGACCCACCGGTCCTCCTCCCCCCTGGGGAGCTCGCTGGCCAGCACCGCACAGGACCCACCGGTCCTCCTCCCCCCTGGGGAGCTCGCTGGCCAGCACCGCACAGGACCCACCGGTCCTCCTCCCCCCTGGGGAGCTCGCTGGCCAGCACCGCACAGGACCCACCGGTCCTCCTCCCCCCTGGGGAGCTCGCTGGCCAGCACCGCACAGGACCCACCGGTCCTCCTCCCCCCTAGAGAGCTCGCTGGCCAGCACCGCACAGGACCCACCGGTCCTCCTCCCCCCTGGGGAGCTCGCTGGCCAGCACCGCACAGGACCCACCGGTCCTCCTCCCCCCTGGGGAGCTCGCTGGCCTGCACCGCACAGGACCCACCAGTCCTTTTCTGGCTCGTGCGGGACCCCCCGGGGGTGTCCCAATCTCCCACGGGAGCGCACAGAGTTGTACCAGATGTTTGCCGTAGTTTCTCTTGGCAGATGGTCTCTGAAGGCGACGCAATGCTGTGGTAGTTGCCTCGCACCAATTTACTGCGACCAAAAATTAAGAAATAACACGACTGAAAACGAAGACAAGCCAAAAACCGAACATACGTATAAAGGAAAAAAAAATGAAGGGAACATTTGCGAAGTAACAGGTGTTCCATAGACGAATTTCAGCAACAAAATCGCGTCTGCCATGCCAGTTCGTTTCTGGCGCGCCACTGGCGATTTCGTAGCCACATGCGCCAGAGGCAATCTTGACCATTTCGGCGCCATGAGCGCCCCTGGCGCCAATTGCGCCGTTGGCGATTTCACCACGCGCGCCTGTGGCCATCTCGTCGCCACGCGCGCCTGTGGCGATCTCGTCGCCACGCGCGCCTGTGGCGATCTCGTCGCCACGCGCGCCCGTGGCGATTTCGTCGCCACACGCACCTGTGGCGATTTCGTCACCACGCGCGCCAGTGGCGCTGTCGCCCTATTAGCCCCAACATGCGCACCTATTGTAGGGACGGGTGTACCCGCTGGTCATTTTTGAAACTCGTATTGCTAGGTCAACCGAGGTTGCCTACTATTTCTTGAGGAAAGTAAGGGACTAAGGAAAGCGAGAAGCACCAGGTAGTCGGACGAGAATGAAATAATGCAGTTGAAATTTCAAATGAAGACGTGGGTGGAGGCCAAATGGCCTCCACCCCCTGCTATATAGTTGGCGAAGAGCGTCTAGCACTTCGCGGTTGCCATTGCTGCATTACAAGCAGCTTCGCTTTCAAAATACACATTTTTAGAAAGTGTTACACACTTTCAAAAAACTTCATGATTTGAATTGAAGGCATTCACAGTACTAGTATATATTACAGATTTGCACACAGCTAGTTAATCAAGCAGGCCTGCATTCAGCTAGCGTAGCTATTGAAGCCATCTGGGTGTTCTTGTAAAGAACTATTTCCTTGTGCTTGCTTTTGCGGCTGCCTTGGTCGTGCTGCCAGCGTTCCTCCTCCCTCTGCACTTCACAGCGTGCTCTTTCTCCTGCTGCTGCCTCATGCTGCTTGCTGTGGGCTTCTGGTTGGTTACAGCACCCCCACGTGCATTCCAAGCCTTCCCCTCCACACCATCCACCTTCACACGCGCTCCTGTGCTGCCTGCCTTGGGAATCCACCAGGGCAGCACCACTCTCAGCAGCGGCAGCAGCAGTGACGCGAGCAGCAAGTGCACCTGCAGCAACAACAGCAGCGAGTGCAGCAGCAGCACAAGGGAGGCTGGCAGTGTGATGGGGCTCGCGTCACCACCGTCCATCCTCACGTGCTTCTCACAACTCGTGACGCTGCTGTTGCTGACAGAAAAGCTGACGGAAATCGTCTCATTGCTGTCGTCGCTGCCAGCGCACGTTTGCTTGCAGCCACTCTTCAGATCCTCCTCCGTCTCCTCCTCCTCTGCAGCCGCCGCGCACGCAGGCGCGGAGCTCGGCGTCACTTGCAGCTGGGTCGATTCACAAGTGGAGATCTCCTCGGGAATCGCCTGGGAAGTCAACTCCGAAGGCGACTCAACAGCGGACTCCACAGTCGCTTCAACTTCAACAGTAGCCTCACAAGGCGCCGCGCATGCAGTCGCGGGTCTCAGCGTCACTTCAACTTGCACGCGGGATGGCTTAACCGCTTCGCGGCTCCTCCAGATGCTCAGGACTTCCGCGAACGACAGGTGCTCAGCTGACGACGAGGAGCATGCACTCACGGAAGCGACGGCCATCCGAGGAAGAACGCTCGAGGAAATCGACGGGCCTGCCGAAGTGTGAGGCCGAAACCGAGCGGTAGAACTAGCAGAGACGATTTTTGAGAAAACACTGCTTACTGTTGCAGAATCGGGTGCAAAGCTAGAAGTACTGGAGAGAGCTGAAAGTTAAGGATGTTCCGAGCTGGCAAGGATAGTAATGCTGCAGCTGTGGGAGCTGGCTCGAGAGCAACGAGATAGTACGAAACTGGCGATCAAGGTCAGCTGGAGAGTTCAAACTGAAGAACCGAAGAATAGAGTGCGACGAATGAGGGTGAGTAGAGGGAGTGCGGATTTGAACTCGCAGAGGCGATCGCAGGCGACGGTGGGAGAGCGAGAGGGTTGCTGCGACAAGGCGGGGTGGAGGAGAGCCGAGGCAATGGGAACTCCCGCAGCGGGCAGAAATTGGCATGGAAACGAAGCTATTCCCGAGGCAATGCCAAGCCTCTGGCCGAGGCCTCCGGAGATGTGACAGATCGTTTCAGCCCGGTTGCTTGCCTTGACCAGTCGGTGATTCTCGTACTTTCGAAACAAACCTGCTGGCTAAGCGATTACGCAGGAAGGAGTTGCTAAGCGATTCGCACTGGGAACTCACGCAGCGGGCAGAAACGAATGTGTGCGGTGTCGGTGTGCGGACTCGCATGGGGTTTCGCGAAACACCAAGTGGAACGAAGCTATTTCCGAAACACCATCTGGCCGTGGCCTCCGGGACATGACAGAGCGGTGCAGTCCGGTGGCTTACCTTCAACTGACGGTGTGGATGGTCCATTCTGACCAAACCTGCTGGTTAGGCGATTTCGCCGGGAGGAGCTGCGACGCGAAAGGTTTGTCATCCCTGCCCCCGCTGCCCGTGACGGTCTGCGTGTGCAAAGGCGGAGGCGGCTTTGGGACTCGTGAGGGCACTATCCGTATGCGAAACAAATTTACGACGGACGGACTGGACAGATGCCGCCGATAGATTCGCGTCTGGTTACTCTTCGCGGATGATTTACTTCGAAATGGTGGGAAGCGACTGGCAGGAAGTCATTCTGAAGCGACTTCGACGGCGGTGTCTAGGGATTTTTGGGATGGGCTTCAAATTCGACACCATCAGAGGGGGTTGAACTCGAGGGGAGAGATTATGAATCTGTACTCTCTCTAGTATGTCTCTAAATGAAATTCGTGAATTATAAACATCTGAGCTTGAACTACACCAAGAACATCTTTGCATCCAATCATGTCTTTTACTCAGTGTGAAACATCTCTCTCCATAATTTCAAGCTGGAAATTTTTATCACAAGTTGCGTCAAAATATTCAAGCCTTTCCCTTTGAATCTAATGGTCAGGTAGTTGCACTAATCATATATTACAGCTATTTTGTTCCACACCATTATTGGGCAGTTTGAGACAAGTAGTAGAGACAGGAAGCATTTGATTTGACAGCTGCATACAACATGTCATGCCTGTTAGAATCTAGCAGCAGGAATGGATGAACTAACAGGATGCAGGAGTACAAGTAGTAAACCCTAATTGGGTTGTACCCCATATGGGCTACCCCACTACAGCCTAGACAATCTGCAGTACATATAGTTTGACACATCCCCATAGGCAAAGTGGGGGAGAACAAGGGGTCACACGACCAGTCAAGAGAAGCAAAACAAGCTCAGGGTGGATCACAACGTCACCACGCATTCCGAGCACAAGCAAAGGGCCACAGGGCCAGTTCACATGCAGAGATATATATGCAGCAATAACAGTACAGTGATGGCTACCTAGCAAGAGCCAGCATGCACATATATATATATATATATATATATATATATATATAGATCACAGTACAAGCAGAGACTACAGCAAGTGTGGAAACGTAGGCACAAGGCCCAACAGAGTACAAAAGCGCTGATGATCACCAGACGGAAGTGCCTTGGTGAATATATCAGCAGTGTTGGCCCGAGTGGCCACGTGGCGAAGACGAAGCTGGCCTCGCTGCTGCAACTCTCGAGCCAGGAAGTAACGCAGAGCAATGTGCTTCGTTCTGTGCTCCAGTCTGTGCTCCTCACACAAGGCAATGGCGGCCTTGTTGTCGACGTACAACACTGGAGGAGAACGAGGCTGCTCTCCCAAGTCAGTCAGCAGGTAGGTGAGCCAGCGTAACTCCTGTGCAGCCATGGCTGTGGTGTAGATCTCAGCCTCACAACTGGAGCTGAGAACTGAAGACGAGCGTGTAGAACGCCACGAAACTGAACCAGAGCCAAGGCTGAAGGTGTAACCCTGTGACGACCGCTGAGTAGCCTGGTCGTCAACCCAAGAAGCGTCTGAGTGTCCAGTGAGGACAACTGGGCTCGTCCCTCCAAGCACTAGCCCCATGCCTGATGTGCTGCACAAGTAGCGCAGTACCCTCTTAGCAGCAGCCATGTGCTCAGGTCGGTGCCGACCAGGAGCCACGTAGCGAGCCAGAAGACCAAGAGGGTACGCGAGGTCAGGTCGAGTGCAAGTCATCAGGTACATGAGGCAGCCGACTAGCTCTGGGTAAGGACCACTCGGCTCTACGGACTCGTCCGAAGGTGGAGCTGAGAGCGTGTGACCTGTAGCCAGAGGAGTGGCCTGTGCTGAAGACCAGGTGAAGCCGAAGCGCTGAAGGACCTGCTGCACCATGTGTGACTGAGTCAAGGTGATGGTGCGGCGTGCTCTGTCCCGGGTGATCTGCAAGCCAAGGTAGCTGCGCAGCTCACCCAAGTCTGTGCACGTGTGTCTCTTCTGCAGCTCCGACTTCACGTGGGCGAGAGCCTCAGTGTCAGCAGTGGCAAAAACCAAGTCGTCGACGTACACGAGGATGTAGAACGGCGGCAGTGAAGTGTCGGTGCGCAGAAACAGCGACGGGTCAGCAGTAGAAGGCACGAACCCAAGAGCCGCAAGCGTAGTCCTCAGTGTGTCGTGCCACTCACGTGGCGCCTGGCGGAGACCGTAGACCGGCCGCCGGAGGCTCCACTGGGTACCAGGAGGGAACGACCCAGTGAAGCCCGGGGGGCGGCGCAGCCAGATCTCCTCGTGCAGGCTGCCCTGCAAGAAAGCTGTGCTGAAGTCAAGAGAGTGAAGCTTGTAGTCACGGTGAGTAGCAACGTGCAGCAGCACCCGAAGAGTGGTCATCTTCCGGGTGGGGGAGAAGGTCTGGAAGAAGTCAACTCCCTCTCGCTGACTGAAGCCTCGAGCAACGTAACGAGCCTTGAAGACAGGCGGAGAACCTGGCGGCCGCTTCACCCTAAAAATCCACATGCCACTGACGATGTTCGCCCCAGGTGGGGGAACCTCGTCGACGTAAGTGCCAGTGGACTTCCAGGATGCCATCTCTACGTCCATGGCTGTCTGCCACTGAGAGGAGTACTCACCCGCGATCGCCTCAGCGTAAGAGCGCGGGGTCGGGATGTCTGGTGCATCCGGGTCTCCCTAAGGGGCAAGCAGCATGGCAACGAGATGAGGCGCAGCGGCTGCAAGACACTCAAGGTCCTCGTGCCTGTCCTCAAGGACGTCCGTGCTAAGAGCACACTCACCCCCGACGGACGGAGGACTGATAGAATCAGACTCAGTAACAAGACTGGCAGCGAAGTCTAGACGACAGGCAGCAGCAAAGTCAACAAGCTCAGCGACAAGAGCAGACGCAGCAGCAGACTCAAACGACGGGTCAGTGACAACTGTGGCTAGTAGACGCGTGACAGTAGGGTGCTCAGCACGAAACCGGTCAGACGCAGGGTCCGGAACGTCAGGCAAAGAGGACGCAGGAGGAGACGGCAGAGGAACAGGCTGCGGAGCAGAGGAAGGACGACGGACTACGAGGTGTGCGCTGGGGACAGCCGGCTGACGCGAACGAGGAACACGACGACCGGTACGACTAGGACGAACAGGCGAAACAGGACGCGACGCAGGCTCACGACGCTCAGCAAGACTACCAGTCTGCACAGTGTAAGGAGAAGGAGCAGGCAGCGGTGAGCCAGGCTGTAACGGAAGACCAGTAGATGACGGGAGAGTAAGAACCTGACGAAGAACAGAGTCAGACGGCGGCAGAGACGACGGAGACGGCGGAGCGAAGAACCGTCGTGTCGGCGCAGCTGCACCAGGACCGGCAGCTCCAGCAGCTCCAGTGCCTCCAGCAGCTCCAGTACCTCCAGCAGCTCCAGTACCTCCAGCAGCTCCAGAAGCTCCAGTCCCAGAGCCGACACCTCCAGTCCCAGGGTCTCCAACCTCTGTGTCTCCAGCAGCAGCACCCCCAGAACCAGCACCTCCAGTCCCAGGGTCTCCAGCCCCAGGGTCTCTAGCCTCAGTGTCTCCAGCAGCAGCACCCCCAGAGCCAGCACCTCCAGTCCCAGGGTCTCCAGCCTCAGTGTCTCCAGTACGAGCACCTCCAGAACCAGCGACTCCAGCACCTCCAGTAGACAAAGGACCAGCACCACTCCTAGCTCCAGCAGCGCGACGCTGACGGCGACCGTACCAGTCCTGCAGCTGCTGTGGGGTGAGAGGCACACGTGGACGAAGGCGGCTACTCCAAGGAGACCGCGCAACAGCAGACTCAGAACCCTCAGCGCCCGCACCCCCAACGGCTCCAGAACCTCCGGTGTCAGTACCCTCAGCACCAGTACCTCCAGCGGCTCCAGAACCTCCAGCGCGAGCACCCTCAGCAGCTCCAGAACCTCCAGCTCCAGCGCCACCAGTACTAGGCCCTCCAGCAGCTCCCGAACCTCCAGCGCCAGCACCCTCAGTAGCTCCAGAACCTCCAGCGTCAGTACCGCCAAGCTCAGCACCCCCAGACCCCTCACACTCAGGCTCAGCACCACCAAGCTCCACACCCTCAAGCTCCGCACCCGCAGGCTCAGCACCCCCAGGCTCCGCACCCCAAGGCTCAGCACCCCCAGAAGTAGCACCCCGAGCAGGACCACCCTCAGTAGGACCTGAGTCACCAGTGACCTCAACCGGCGCAGTCAAGGGAGGAGGGTCTACCTGAGACACACCTGAAGGAGCAGGACCGGGAGCGGGGAGGGGGTCTACCTGGGGAGCACCTGGAGCGAGGAAGAGCGGCGGGGGGGAGAGCGGGGCAGTGCGGTAGGGGAAGAGACGGTAAAAGGGAACCGACTCGTCGAACGTGACGTCCTGAGACGCAAAGACACGGCGCGAGGTGGGGTGGTAAAACTGCCAACCAGGCGCGTCAGGGACAAAGCCAAGGAAGACACAGGGAACAGCGCGGGCGGAGAGCTTGTCCGCGGTGGTATCGCGGACAAATGCACGAGCACCCCAGACCCGGAAACGCGACGCATCGCCAACCTTCCCCGTCCACAGCAGAGTGGGGGAGGTCTCCGGCAAGGAGACACGGGGCCAGAGGTTGAGCTGATGCGCGGCGTACCGGACCGCAAACGGCCACAGGAAATGGGGGGCAGCCGCATGGATCATGGAGGTACGAGCGATCTCCATGACTAAGCCAATGCGGCGCTCAGCAACCCCATTCTGCTGTGGAGAGGCCGGAAGCGTGAACGACTGGGTGATGCCGTGCTCCGCACAGTAGGCTGCCAAGAGGTCAGAGGAGAACTCACCACCTCTGTCAGAGTGCAGACGCAGGACAGGAAAGTCCCGCCGGAATCGCTCGCGGAGCTGGAGACGAACAGTGCGGATCCAAGGGATCAAAACATCAGGGACGTCCCCCTTGCTCTGCAAGGGGAAGACCGTGGTGTAACGCGTGTAGTCGTCGACGACCAGCAGGAAGTACCGCTCGTGGCCCTGTCCCTGGACGCGGGCTGGGCCCCACACGTCCAGGTGGAGCGTCTGCAGGGGAGCCTCTGTGGGAGGAAACGAGGAGGAGTGAGGAGCGGCGCGCTGCCGCCCCTCGACGCAAGGAATGCAGGGCGGCGCAGGCGAGGGAGGGAGGGCAGGCAGAGACCTGGGAAGACCAGAGACCAGGGAGCGAGAGTGCATGCTACGCAGGCGAGGCAAGGAGGGGTGACCAAGGCGGTGGTGCCACAGGAGAGTGTCGTGCGACAAAGCGCGACACTCGCAGGGGGCCGCCAGCTGACCAGACGTAGACGCAGACGCAGCTACCTGAGGGGACTCAGTGGTGAGTGTGTACAGACTCGAGCCAGGTGCACGGGTGAACGTGGCCAAGTGCCGGCCCGTCCTAGCACACGTGCAGTGAGTCACTCGCTGACTCGCAGGAGTGAACTGGTCAACCCCGTGATCCTGGAGGGCAGCTCCACTCACCAAGTTCGTAGAGAACGAGGGGAGGTAAAGACCTGACAGGAAGCCAGACGGGACGGCCGGACACGGCAGAACCGTGGAGTAGTGGGCAAGGACTGGACCCCCAGAGGGGTCCGCCAGGGAGACCGGAACTGGCCGACTAAGCGGCGTGAGTGTGGTGCAGTCGCGAAAGAAAGAGCGAGAAGCTCCTGAGTCAAGGGTGAAGGTGTGCAAGACCGCAGCAGGCGCAGTACCAGAAAGAGCAAACTCACCAGCACCTAGAGCAGCAGTCTCACCAGCACCTAGAGCAGGAGACGCACGAGCACCTAGAGCAGCAGCCTCACCAGTACCGAGAGCAGCAGGCGCTATACCAGGGTCAGGCGGGACGCACAGGTAACAGGCACGGTCGACACTAGTAGGCAATGCATACATGGCAGTGAGAATAGCATCATAGTCAAGTGCAAAGATATCTACCCTCTGTCCAAGCAGCTCCGGCCAGGCAGGGAGCTCAGCCTCGTCTCCAAACACGGTACGCCAGGCGTCGCTCAGACGGGCGAAGCAGCGGGACTGTGTGTGACCAAGCGTCCCGCAAGGCTGACCAGTCCTAACACCTGTGCGAATGACGTACGGGCAGCGAACGGTACGCGTAGACCTGCTACACTGAGTGTACCACTCCTGGAGCTGCCGGGGCGTAAGTGTCTCGCGAGGACGCCCCTGCAGCTGCAGCTGGCCACTGCCAGACGCCCCCAACTGACCAGCTCCAGGGCGACTGCTACGACGGCCACCTCGACAGCCCCAAACCCTATACCACTCATCAAGCTGCTGGGGCGTGAGAGACACGCAGGAACGACGCTGGAGCTGCATCTGGCCACCTGCTAATAGCAGGAGTAGTAGCAGTAGCGCGGGCAGGGCAGGCGCGACAGGCAGGCAGGCAAGCAGGCAGGCAGGCAGGCCGACAGGCAGGCAGGCAGGCAGGCAGGCAGGCAGGCAGACAAGCCGGCAGGCAGGCAGGCAGGCAGGCAGGCTGGCAGGCAGGCAGGCAGGCAGGCAGACAGGCCGGCAGGCAGACAGGCAGGCAGGCAAGCAGGCAGGCAGGCAGGCCGGCAGGCAGGCAGGCAGGCAGGCAGACAGGCAGGCAGGCAGGCAGACAGGCAGGCCGGCAGGCAGGCAGACAGGCAGGCCGGCAGGCAGGCAGGCAGGCAGGCAGGCAGGCAGGCAGACAGGCAGGCCTGCAGGCAGGCAGGCAGGTGCTCACCAAAGGCTGGAAGAGCAGGCGCTCGCCGGGCGAGCAGGGTCGGCGCTCGACGGGCGGCGGCCGAGTAGGCGCACGACAGTGGCGACGTCGGGGCCGCAACAACGGCTGCAGAGTAGGGCCGCGGCAGCTGCAGGGCGGGGCCGCATCAGCGGCAGGTCGGGGCCGAGGCAGAGGGCCGCGCGCGGCTCGGCGCGGGCTGCGCTGACAGCGCGCTGGGCTGCTGCAGGCCGCGCGCGGCCGCGCTAGGCAGTAGCGGGCCGCGCGCGGCTCGGCGCGGGCTGCTGCGGGCCGCGCGCGGGCCGCGCGAGGCAGTAGCAGGCCGCGCGCGGCTCGGCGCGGGCTGCTGCGGGCCGCGCGCGGGCCTCGCGAGGCCGTAGCAGGCCGCGCGCGGCTCGACGCGGGCTGCGTGGGCTCGGCGCGGGCTGCGCGCGGCAGCAGCGGGCTGCGCGCGGCTCGGTGCGGGCTGCGCGCGGCTGCAGCGGGCTGCGCGCGGCTCGGTGCGGGCTGCGCGCGGCTCGGTGCGGGCTGCGCGGGCTCGGTGCGGGCAGCGCGCGGCAGCAAGGGGCCTAACGGTCTGCAGGGGCTGTTCGCGGGCCTGAAGGGCGTGTAGGGGCGGCGCGCGGGCCTTACGGGCCTCTAGAAGCAGCGCGCTGGCCTAGGGCAGCAGGAGGCAGCGCTAGGGCTGCTGGACGGCGCGCGTAGTGCAGCACGTCACAAGGCAAGGCAAGGCAGGCAGGTACGTGGGGTAGCGCGGTAACCGCAGCGGTAGGTGGGCCCGAAAAAAAACGGTCCTACGGACCTTAGTGCTCTGAAACCATGTTAGAATCTAGCAGCAGGAATGGATGAACTAACAGGATGCAGGAGTACAAGTAGTAAACCCTAATTGGGTTGTACCCCATATGGGCTACCCCACTACAGCCTAGACAATCTGCAGTACATATAGTTTGACAATGCCACCTTTTTCTCAGCACATACAACCACAGCAACATATCTACCAGCACCGCTAAACCTACATTCTTGCTTTCAGAAGCAGCTGACAGGAGCAGTAGCACTAAGTCTATGTTTCATGGCTGTAAGCATTGTCCTCCTGTTCCTTCTCCAAGCCTCCAGCTGCATCCCCTCTCTTCCTCCTTCCCTGTATGGAATCACATCATATCAGATGCCCTCACTCACCCGCGGAGCTCCTATCAGAAGGCAGCAGCAGCATCGGCCCGTTGCTTGATGAGGTCTGCTCGTTGGCTCTTCCTCATTGCCTCCACCAGCCACGTCACTCCCTCCCTCACCCCCGTGCTGCACACTCAAAGGCATGCACAGAGACAGTTGTGGATGCAGTCAGACACACTCCCTCTTTCTCACACTCAGATATATTTTGCACTCGCACACAAAGCCATGCACAGAAGGTTGTAAAAGCACACACACAGTCAGACACAGTCCCCTCTCTCTCACACACAAACACAGACACAGACGATCAGACACTCAGAGGCACACATGCACATACGTTCTACTTTCAGCAAAGTCACTGCATGGTTCCAGGGCAGTCAAGAAACACCCCACCATGGTCGCCAACAATACGGCGAGTGAACCATTTATCAAACTGCATCAGCACGTGATTGAAGAAGTACCATCACAGGGAGATCACAGGGAAATAACAGGGAACTCACAGCACAAAAAGAACCACTCAGGCCTTTTCCTCTTTAGCCTCCCCACCTCCCTTCCAATCCCTTTGTAACAACCACTTTCATTGCTCAAACACACTCTCATCTGTTCCCACGCACTCAGCTCTTCCCCCACCCACATCACCTCGCTCACACATCATATGCTAATCTCTTATCACACCCTGAGCGACCCTGAGCGACCCTTGAGGTCCCTTGAGCACCCCTTTCCTCCTCCCATCCATTCCTTCCCCACCTTTCACCCCCTCCCTTCCCTACCCCTTCTTCCCGTTCCCCCTCCCCTCCCTCCCCATCGCACCCATCATAGGCGCACTCGGAGCGCCGCTTGAGTCAAGTCCTCCTCGCCCACTGCCGAGGGCAGGTGGGGCCTGCGCAGGGGAAGTGAGACATTCGAGATCTGCCACGCATATGAGATGAGCGGTCGCAGAGGGGTGCCGATGAGATCTGCCAGGCATTTGGGACGAGCGGCAGCGCGGCGATTCAAGTCCTCCTCGCCCACTGCCTCCGGAAGCTTCAGCAAGACTGGGACGTGTGTGTTGAAAGCGCGCAGACAGGAGGAAGCATGCAGAGGTGTCAGCTCCAGGCAAAGAAGAGACAGAGCAGTTGTGACAGACACTTGAGACCGTGACCCACCACGAATCTAGTACTCTCCTGATCCCCCCTCCTCCCTTCCCCCCATACCCCTCTCTACCCCCCTCGTTCAACATCCCACCCTCGCTCTCCAATCCACACGCCATCAACCTATCCCACTCCCCACTTCATCCCTCCTCTTCCCGCTCACCTGGCCGCCCAGGTCCAGAACATGAGCACAACCCCCCTGGCAGGTCTTGAGGGGCGCACACAGGGGGGGTGGGGGGGCGGGGAAGGTGTGAGGAGGAGGTGGGACAGAGGTGCGTTAGAAGCGTGCAGAGAGGTGGCAGCGTGCAGAGCTTGGGTGCTCTCACGCAGCGACCGAAGACCTGCACACCCACTTCCGCTGGTAGGCTTTCCTTTTACCATAGGTGGGCAGAGCGAGGTGGAAGAGGGTTAGTTGGGACTCAAGCAGGTGTGACGAGAAACACCCCTTCCCACACATGCCATCCCTCCCACGCCTCCTCCCTCCCCATCATTCCATCTCTCCCTTCCCCCCCCCCCCCCCCCCCCCCCCCCCCCCCCCGCCCCCCGGCATTCCATCTCCCCAACTCCTCACCCTACACCAGCCAAACCCATGCATCCCATTCCCCACATGCCAAACCCATGCATCCCATTCCCCACATGCCAAACCCATGCATCCCATTCCCCACATGCCAAACCCATGCATCCCATTCCCCACATGCCAAACCCATGCATCCCATTCCCCACATGCCAAACCCATGCCTTCCATCCCCCCCATGCATCCCGCGGCCTCCTCCATACCTCCCTCCTTTCCATGCCTCCCCAACCTTCCCCACTTCTCCCACCAAGCACCGCGCACACACACCTGCTTGCTGGCGGAAATCAAGATTGGAGCTCCCACCAGGCCTTCATGTCTCAACCAGGCCTTCTCTAGCAATGGGCAGAGACGATACACGAGAGGCGTGGACACGGGGATAGACGATGGGGAAGACAGAGCGGGACCGAGTCTTGAGAAGGGGGGAGAGAGGGAGAGCGAGAGAGAAAAAGAGCAAGAGCTGAGAGTCTCAGCTCAAATGGTTGCTGGGAGGGACCTGGGCCACTGCAAGTCCCCAATACACTGCAGGTTGGCTGAAGTCTACATGGGATCGCGAGGAGTAAGACAAGAGCAAGAGACGCGTCAGAGTGTAGGCAGCAGAATCCTTCCCAACGAGAGGCGGATGTTGCTATTTGCTCCAAGAGTGTAGTGTAGGCAGCACCAACCCTTTCTCCTTGCCTCTCCTGGTGTGCATGCATGTACCAATCTCACTCGTAATTCACTCCCTCATCTCTCGTCCAAGTCCCAACCAACACACTGTAACACCCACTCCCACTCCCTCTCCCTCAACCACCCGCCCGCACTCCCCACCAATCCCCAGCAACTCCCCAGCAGCCAGCACCCACCCCAGCAGGCGGGAACCCACGGAGCGCGCCCCAGCAGGAGGCACCCACCGAGCGCGCCTCTGGCGTCGTGGAATCTGTCGGAGCAGGCAGCGTCCACCACGTAGATCAACTCCCCTGCAGAGCAGCCCTCTCGTTTATGCGCAGCCCTCTCTGCTTGGACGAGAGGGGGACGGCACAGGGGAGGGACGGGGAAGGGTCAGGGGAGAGACGCGGAAGGAACAGGGGAGGGGAGCGGAAGGGACAGGGGAGGTAAGGGGAAGGGACAGGGGAGGGAAGGGGAAAGGACAGGCGAGGGAAAGGGAAGGGATGGGGGAGGGAAGGGGAAGGGATAGGGGAGGGATGGGGGGTGATGAGGGAGGTAAGGGAAGGAATTGGGGGGTGGGAGGCAGAACACGGACGAGGAAGGAGTTGGACAGATGGAGGCGGAGGAGGGGGGGAAGGGGAGGGGACGGAGTAAGGGGTGAGGAAAAGATTACGTGAGAATGCCTAGTGTGGTAGACCGTGAGCCACCACGCATCTAGTACTCCCCTGATCCCCCCTCCTCCCTCCCCCCACCCTCTACCCCCTCTCTAACCCCCGTCAGCTCTTCCCTCGTTCCCCATGCCACCGTCGCTCTCCCATCCACACGCCAACAACCTATCCTCCCTCCTCGTTCATCCCTCCTCGTTCCTCCCTCCTCGTTCCTCCCTCCTCGTTCATCCCTCCTCTTCCCGCTCATCTGGCCGCCCAGGTCCAGAAGATGAGCACAACCGCTTCCTTCTCCCCGATCCCCCTCCTCTCCCTCCCTCGATCTCCAATCCCCAATCTACACTCCACCCATCCTCGAAGGGAGGGGGGGAAGGCACAGAGGAGAAGGAACGGGGAATGATCATGGAAGGGAGAATGATTGAGGAGGGGGGGGGGGCGGAGGGGAAGGGGAGGGGGTGGGGGGAATAGGCTGAAAAGAATATTATGTTCTGTAGACCGGCTCAGCCTGTTGTGGAGATAGTGTGTCCCACCATTCATCCAAAACTCCCCTACTTTCCTCCCACCACCCTCTCCCCCCCCCCCCCCCCCCTCCCCCTCTCCTCTCTCTCCCCCAGTCAGCTCTTACCCCAACCCCCCTCCCACCCTCGCTGTCCAGTCCACACAGCAAACATCTCCCCGACTCGCTCTCACACCTCCCTCCTCTTCCCAGGTCACTCGCACCTGGCCGCGCAGGTCGCATATGAAGCACGCAACCCTAACATTCAGCACTCCTCTCCCTTCTCCCCCATTCTCACCGCCTCAGCTGCTTTCGCCACCTTGCGGCCCCTCAGCACACTCAAATAATCAAGCTCAGCAAAGCGCCTTCGGAGGAGAGCAGGACAACTCACCGGAGCTCAGATGCGCTTCTTTCGCCACCTTTCACCCCCTTTCGCCACCTTTCGCCACCTTTCGCCACCTTTCGCCACCTTTCGCCACCTGTCGCGTCTCGGGACTTCGAGGGCGTTGACTCTGCGCAGCACGCGAACAGAGCTCTTTCGGAACCAACGACGACAAAACAGAGACGCGCTGAACCCCATCAGATGTGCAGAAGAAAGTCGTTACCCTCTCGATGCGCTGTGGCCATCATTCGTGACAGGGTAACGACAGAATTGGATTTCGTACCGAAGAGAATCGTTACCCAGAGGTTCATCCGTGGAGAATCGTTACCTCTGAAGGTCGTCGCACAGCTGCCTCGTTCAAGCTCTCGGCAGATCCTTCCCGAACCAGCTCTGAACGCCATGGCTAAGAGCTAATGACTAACTATGCTCCCAACAACCTCCCAGCTCGGCCGCTACTATAAGAAAGAGCGCGCCGATCGTTACTCGGAATATTCGAGCTTCTCCCCCAAGCTAACCTGAGCTCACCGAGAGTTTCAGCCAGTCGTCGTTGCGCATTTGCGTGATCTCAATGACTCATAGCGAAACCTGCACGCCATGCGCCGTTACAATGTGAGCGGACATACTTGTTATTGAGTGCGAGGCATCATTGTAGAGTTGTTGTCATTCAACACCATCCATACAGTGATTAGGATCACTCAAATGTTTGCAAAACTGTTACAATACAAACTGAATACATATTATTTATGCTGTTAGTCAGCATGCAGTGATTAAGTCACAAAAGGTCAGCGGGTGTTTTGTACTAGGTGATGAGGCACCTTGGTGCCAATTTGTGTGACAAAGAACAGTCAGTGCCACTCATCATCGCTCATCTGCACTGCACTGGTAGAATGTACAATTGATTAGGACTTAGACAGCCCAATACACAAGCATTGGTTACTGCACCTAGTCTAAATATTACAAGAGCTAGCATTCTAAGAGACACACTCAAGTAGCTATTGAAGACGTTTCAGTCCCCTACTTCCAGAGACAACAATTTTCTGTCCTTGCTTTGGCGCCAGCAGCTTCAAGACCTCCAAGAAGGTCTTGCTGCTGCCTTGGTGCTACTGCCAGCATTGCTCCTCCCTCTGCACTTCAAGTGTGCTCTTTCTCCTGCTGCTGCCTCATGCTGCTTGCTGTGGGCTTCTGGTGGGCTAGAGCACCCCCACATGCATTCCATGCCTTCCCCTCCACACCACCCACCTGCACACGCGCTCCTGTGCTGCCTGCCTTGAAAATCCACCAGGGCAGCACCACTCTCAGCAGCGGCAGCAGCAGTGACGCGAGCAGCAAGTGCAGCTGCAGCAACAACAGCAGCGAGTGCAGCAGCAGCACAAGGGAGGCTGGCAGTGCGATGGGGCTGGCGTCACCACTGTACCTCCTCACGTGCTTCTCACAAATCCTCTCCTTGCTGTCATCGTTGCCAATGCTCGTTTGGTTGCAGTCACTCCGCGAATCTTCTGCCTCCGCTTCCGCTTCCTCCTCTGCAGCAGGCGCGGAGCTCAGTGTCACTTGCAGCGGGGTCGATTCACAAGTCAAGATCTCCTCGGGAATCGCCTGGGAAGTCGACTCCGAAGGCGACTCAAAAGCGGACTCCACAGTCGATTCAACTTCAACAGTTGGCTCACAAGGCGCCGCGCATGCAGCCGCGGAGCTCAGCGTCACTTCAACTTGCGCGCGGGACGGCTTAACCGCTTCGCGGCTCCTCCAGGCGCGCAACGCTTCTGCGAACGACGGGTACTCAGCGGACGACGAGGTGCATGCACGCACGGACGCGACGGCCATCCGAGGAAGAACGCTAAGCAGAGGATACCGACGGGCGTGACGAAGTGTGAGGCCGAAAACGAGCAGCGGAATTAGCAGGGACGAACCTTGAAAATACACTGGTTGCTGTTGCAGCCTCGGGTGCAAAGCTAGAAGTACGGGAGAGAGCTGAAAGCTTAGGATGTTCCGATCTGGCAAGGATAGCAATGCTGCAGCTGTGGGAGCTGGCTCGAGAGTAATGAGATCGTACGAAACTGGCGATCAAGGTCAGCTGGAGAGTTTAAACCAAAGAAGAGAGAGCGATGAATGAGGGTGAGTAGAGGGAGTGCGGATTTGAACTCGCAGAGGCGATCGCAGGCGACGAAGGGAGAGCGAGAGGGTTGCTGCGACAAGGCGGGGTGGAGGAGAGCCGAAGCATTGGGAACTCACGCAGCGGGCAGGAAAGGGCAGAATGAAACTGTGCGCTGTCGGTGTGGAATGGCTTGGGAACGAAGCTATTTCCGAGGCAGTGCCAAGCCTCTGACCGAGGCCTACGGAGATGCGACAGATCGGTTCAGTCCGGTTGCTTGCCTTGACCAGACGGTGAGGCTTGCACTTCCAAAGCTAACCTGCTGGCTAAGCGATTATGCAGAAAGGAGTTGCTGAACTCACGCAGCGGGTAGAAACGAATCTGTGCGCTATTGGTGTGCGGGCTCGCGTGTGGTTTTGCGAAACGCCAAGCGAAACGAAGCCCTTTCCGAAGCTATCTGGCCGTGGCCTCCGGGGACCTGACAGAGTGGTGCAGTCCGGTGGGTTGCCTCTAGCTGACGGTGTGGATGGTCCATTCTGACCAAACCTGCTGGCTAAGAGATTTTGCGGGGAGGAGCTGCGACGCGTAAGGTTTGTCATTCTTGCCCCGCTGCCCGTGACGGTCTGCGTGTGCGAAGGCGGAGGCGGCTTTGGGACTTGTGAGGGGACTAAACGCATGCGGAATGAATTTACGACAGACCGGACAGACGCCGCCGATAGATTCGCGTCTGGTTACTCCTTCGAAATGGCGGGAAGCGATTGCCAGGAAGTCATTTTGAAGCGACTTCGATGGCAGTGTCTAGGGATAGCGTAATTGAACTCAGGGGGCATGAACTCGAGGCGGGAGAACAAGAATCTGTACTCTCTCTAGTAAGTCTCTCTATAACACTCGTGATTTTAAACATCGGACCAATAACATCTCTGCATACAATCATGTATTTTCACTCAAGGTGGAACATCTTTGTACCGGTACTTCTTTAGTTTCAAACAGGAAAATCTTATCACAAGTTGGGTCAGAACCGTCAAGCCATTCCCTTTGTATCTAGTAGTCCGATAGGAGCGCCAATCATGTTTTTTAAGCTAAGTTGTTCTACATTGGGCAGCTGAGACCAGGAATAATTTGACATGACAGCTGCCACCTTTTTCTGTGTATTGTGACAGGGGGAACAGTAGGAGCACGCCTTTAAGATAACCATCATGGTAGCCCTCATGCTAAGGAACTTCGATTGTGATGGTGCGGCACTACCAGACCAGATTGTCAGAATCTAGCAGCAGGAATGAATGAACTAGCAGCATGCAGGAGTACAAGTAGTAAACCCTAATTGGGCTGTACCCCATATGGGCTACCCCACTACAGCCTAGACAATATCCAGCATGTATGTTTGACACACCCCCATAGGCAAAGTGGGGGAGAACAAGGGGTCAAACGACCAGTCAAGAGAAGCAAAGCAAGCTCAGGGTGGATCTCAATGTCACCACACATTCTGAGCACAAGCAAAGGGCCACAAGGCCAGTCCACATGCAGAGATATATATGCAACAATAACAGTACAGTGATGACTACCTAGCAAGAGCAGGCATGCATGTATATATATAGATCACAGTACAAGCAGAAACTACAGCAAGTGTGGAAACGTAGGCACAAGGCCTAACAGGGTACAAAAGCGCTGATGATCACCAGACGGAAGTGCCTTGGTGAATATATCAGCAGTGTTGGCCCGAGTGGCCACGTGACGAAGACGAAGCTGGCCTCGCTGCTGCAACTCTCGAGCCAGGAAGTAACGCAGAGCAATGTGCTTCGTTCTGTGCTCCAGTCTGTGCTCCTCACACAAGGCAATGGCGGCCTTGTTGTCGACGTACAGCACTGGAGGAGAACGAGGCTGCTCTCCCAAGTCAGTCAGCAGGTAGGTGAGCCAGCGTAACTCCTGTGCAGCCATGGCTGTGGCGTAGATCTCAGCCTCACAACTGGAGCTGAGAACTGAAGACGAGCGTGTAGAACGCCACGAAACTGAACCAGAGCCAAGGCTGAAGGTGTAACCCTGTGACGACCGCTGAGTAGCCAGGTCGTCAACCCAAGAAGCGTCTGAGTGCCCAGTGAGGACAACTGGGCTCGTCCCTCCAAGCACTAGCCCCATGCCTGATGTGCTGCACAAGTAGCGCAGTACCCTCTTAGCAGCAGCCATGTGCTCAGGTCGGTGCCGACCAGGAGCCACGTAGCGAGCCAGAAGACCAAGAGGGTACGCGAGGTCAGGTCGAGTGCAAGTCATCAGGTACATGAGGCAGCCGACTAGCTCTGGGTAAGGACCACTCGGCTCTACGGACTCGTCCGAAGGTGGAGCTGAGAGCGTGTGACCTGTAGCCAGAGGAGTGGCCTGTGCTGAAGACCAGGTGAAGCCGAAGCGCTGAAGGACCTGCTGCACCATGTGTGACTGAGTCAAGGTGATGGTGCGGCGTGCTCTGTCCCGGGTGATCTGCAAGCCAAGGTAGCTGCGCAGCTCACCCAAGTCTGTGCACGTGTGTCTCTTCTGCAGCTCCGACTTCACGTGGGCGAGAGCCTCAGTGTCAGCAGTGGCAAAAACCAAGTCGTCGACGTACACGAGGATGTAGAACGGCGGCAGTGAAGTGTCGGTGCGCAGAAACAGCGACGGGTCAGCAGTAGAAGGCGCAAACCCAAGAGCCGCAAGCGTAGTCCTCAGTGTGTCGTGCCACTCACGTGGTGCCTGGCGGAGACCGTAGACCGGCCGCCGGAGGCTCCACTGGGTGCCAGGAGGGAACGACCCAGTGAAGCCCGGGGGGCGGCGCAGCCAGATCTCCTCGTGCAGGCTGCCCTGCAAGAAAACTGTGCTGAAGTCAAGAGAGTGAAGCTCGTAGTCACGGTGAGCAGCAACATGCAGCAGCACCCGAAGAATAGTCATCTTCGGGGTGGGGGAGAAGGTCTGGAAGAAGTCAACTCCCTCTCGCTGACTGAAGCCTCGAGCCACGTAACGCGCCTTGAAGACAGGCGGAGAACCCGGCGGCCGCTTCACCCTGAAAATCCACATGCCACTGACGATGTTCGCCCCAGGTGGGGGAACCTCGTCGACATAGGTGCCTGTGGACTTCCAGGAAGCCATCTCTGCGTCCATGGCTGCCTGCCACTGAGAGGAGTAGGGACCCTCTATCGCCTCTGCGTAAGAGCGCGGAGTCGGGATGTCTGGTGCATCCGGGTCTCCCTCAGGGGCAAGTAGCGAGGACACAAGATGAGGTAAAGCAGCAGCGAGACACTGGAACTCCTCCTGCCTGTCCTCAAGGACGTCCGTGCTAAGAGCACACTCACCCCCGACGGACGGAGGACAGACAGACTCAGACTCAGTAACAAGACTGGCAGTGAAGTCTAGACGACAGGCAGCAGCAAAGTCAACAAGCTCAGCGACAAGAGCAGACGCAGCAGCAGACTCAAACGACGGGTCAGTGACAACTGTGGCTAGTAGACGCGTGACAGTAGGGTGCTCAGCACGAAACCGGTCAGACGCAGGGTCCGGAACGTCAGGCAACGAGGACGCAGGAGGAGACGGCAGAGGAACAGGCTGCGGAGCAGAGGAAGGACGACGGACTACGAGGTGTGCGCTGGGGACAGCCGGCTGACGCGAACGAGGAACACGACGACCGGTACGACTAGGACGAACAGGCGAAACAGGACGCGACGCAGGCTCACGACGCTCAGCAGGACTACCAGTCTGCACAGTGTAAGGAGAAGGAGCAGGCAGCGGTGAGCCGGGCTGTAACGGAAGACCAGTAGACGACGGGAGAGTAAGAACCTGACGAAGAACAGAGTCAGACGGCGGCAGAGACGACGGAGACGGCGGAGCGAAGAACCGTCGTGTCGGCGCAGCTGCACCAGGAGCGGCAGCTCCAGCAGCTCGAGTGCCTCCAGCAGCTCCAGTACCTCCAGCAGCTCCAGAAGCTCCAGTCCCAGAGCCGACACCTCCAGCCCCAGGGTCTCCAACCTCTGTGTCTCCAGCAGCAGCACCCCCAGAACCAGCACCTCCAGTCCCAGGGTCTCCAGCCTCAGTGTCTCCAGCAGCAGCACCCCCAGAACCAGCACCTCCAGTCCCAGGGTCTCCACCCTCTGTGTCTCCAGCAGCAGCACCCCCAGAACCAGCACCTCCAGTCCCAGGGTCTCCAGCCTCAGTGTCTCCAGCAGCAGCACCCCCAGAGCCAGCACCTCCAGTCCCAGGGTCTCCAGCCGCAGTGTCTCCAGTACGAGCACCTCCAGAACCAGCGACTCCACTACCTCCAGTAGACAAAGGTCCAGCACCACTCCTAGCTCCAGCAGCGCGACGCGGACGGCGACCGTACCAGTCCTGCAGCTGCTGTGGGGTGAGAGGCACACGTGGACGAAGGCGGCTACTCCAAGGAGACCGCGCAACAGCAGACTCAGAACCCTCAGCGCCCGCACCCCCAACGGCTCCAGAACCTCCGGTGTCAGTACCCTCAGCACCTGCACCTCCAGCGGCTCCAGAACCTCCAGCGCCAGCACCCTCAGTAGCTCCAGAACCTCCAGCGTCAGCACCGCCAAGCTCAGCACCCCCAGACCCCTCACACTCAGGCTCAGCACCACCAGGCTCCACACCCTCAAGCTCCGCACCCTCAGGCTCAGCACCCCCAGGCTCAGCACCCCCAGGCTCCGCACCCCCAGGCTCAGCACCCCTAGAAGTAGCACCCCGAGAAGGACCACCCTCAGTAGGACCTGAGTCACCAGTGACCTCAACCGGCGCAGTCAAGGGAGGAGGGTCTACCTGAGAAACACCTGAAGGAGCAGGACCAGGAGTGGGGAGGGGGTCTACCTGGGGAGCACCTGGAGCGAGGAAGAGCGGCGGGGGGGGGAGCGGGGCAGTGCGGTAGGGGAAGAGACGGTAAAAGGGAACCGACTCGTCGAACGTGACGTCCTGAGACGCAAAGACATGGCGCGAGGTGGGATGGTAAAACTGCCAACCAGGCGCGTCAGGGACAAAGCCAAGGAAGACACAGGGAACAGCGCGGGCGGAGAGCTTGTCCGCGGTGGTATCGCAGACAAAGGCACGAGCACCCCAGACCCGGAAACGCGACGCATCACCAACCTTCCCCGTCCACAGCAGAGTGGGGGAGGTCTCCGGCAAGGAGACACGGGGCCAGAGGTTGAGCTGATGCGCGGCGTACCGGACCGCAAACGGCCACAGGAAATGGGGGGCAGCCGCATGGATCATGGAGGTACGAGCGACCTCCATGACTAAGCCAATGCGACGCTCAGCAACCCCATTCTGCTGTGGAGAGGCCGGAAGCGTGAACGACTGGGTGATGCCGTGCTCCGCACAGTAGGCTGCCAAGAGGTCAGAGGAGAACTCACCACCTCTGTCAGAGTGCAGACGCAGGACAGGAAAATCCCGCCGGAACCGCTCGCGGAGCTGGAGACGAACAGCGCGGATCCAAGGGATCAAAACATCAGGGACGTCCCCCTTGCTCAGCAAGGGGAAGACCGTGGTGTAACGCGTGTAGTCGTCGACGACCAGCAGGAAGTACCGCTCGCGGCCCTGTCCCTGGACGCGGGCTGGGCCCCACACGTCCAGGTGGAGCGTCTGCAGTGGAGCCTCTGTGGGAGGAAACGAGGAGGAGTGAGGAGCGGCGCGCTGCCGCCCCTCGACGCAAGGAATGCAGGGCGGCGCAGGCGAGGGAGGGAGGGCAGGCAGAGACCTGGGAAGACCAGAGACCAGGGAGCGAGAGTGCATGCGACGCAGGCGAGGCAAGGAGGGGTGACCAAGACGGTGGTGCCACAGGAGAGTGTCGTGCGACAAAGCGCGACACTCACAGGGGGCCGCCAGCTGACCAGACGTAGACGCAGACGCAACTACCTGAGGGGACTCAGTGGTCAGTGTGTACAGACTCGAGCCAGGTGCACGGGTGAACGTGGCCAAGTGCCGGCCCGTCCTAGCACACGTACAGTGAGTCACTCGCTGACTCGCAGGAGTGAACTGGTCAACCTCCCGATCCTGGAGGTCAGCTCCACTCACCAAGTTCGTAGAGAACGAGGGGAGGTAAAGACCTGACAGCGAGCCGGACGGGACGGCCGGACACGGCAGAACCGTGGAGTAGTGGGCAAGGACTGGACCCCCGGAGGGGTCCGCCAGGGAGACTGGAACTGGCCGACTAAGCGGCATGAGTGTGGTGCAGTCGCGAAAGAAGGAGCGAGAAGCTCCTGAGTCAAGGGTGAAGGTGTGCGAGACCGTAGGTGGCGCAGTACCAGAGAGAGCAGACACAGCAGCACCTGATGCCACGGCCTCACCAGTACCTAGAGCAGTAGACGTACTAGCACCGAGAGCAGCAGCCTCACCAGCACCTAGAGCAGGAGACGCACTAGCACCTAGAGCAGCAGCCTCACCAGGGTCAGGCGGTACGCACAGAGAACAGGCACGATCAGCACTAGTAGGCAATGCATACATGGCAGTGAGAATAGCATCATAGTCACGCGCAAAGATATCTACCCTCTGTCCATGCAGCTCCAGCCAGGTGGGGAGCTCAGCCTCGTCGCCAAACACTGTGCGCCAGTCGTCGCTCAGACGAGCGAAGCAGCGGGACTGTGTGTGACCAAGCGTCCCACAAGGCTGACCAGTCCTAGCACCTGTGCGAATGACGTACGGGCAGCGAACTGTACGCGTAGACCTGCTACACTGAGCGTACCACTCCTGGAGCTGCCGGGGCGTAAGTGTCTCACGTGGACGCCCCTGCAGCTGTAGCGGGCCACTGCCAGACGCTCCCAACTGACCAGCTCCAGGGCGACAGCTACGACGGCTACTGCGACAACCCCAGCTAGTATACCACTCACTAAGCTGCTGGGGCGTCAGAGGCTCGCGTGAACGTCGCTGGAGCTGCATCTGGCCACCTGCCAGTAGCAGTAGCAGCAGCAGTAGCGCGGGCAAGGCAGGCGCGGCAGGCAGGCAGGCAAGCAGGCAGGCAGGCAGGCAGGCAGGCAGGCAGGCAGCCAGGCAGGCAGGCAGGCAGGCAGACAGGCAGGCAGGCAGGCAGGCAAGCAGACAGACAGGCAGGCCGGCAGGCAGGCAGGCAGGCAGGCCGGCAGGCAGGCAGGCAGTCGCGCAGGCAGGCAGGCCGGCAGGCAGGCAGGCAGCCAGGCCGGCAGGCAGGCAGGCAGACAGGCAGGTCGTCAGGCAGGCAGGCAGGTGCTCACCAGGCGAGCAGGGCCGGCGCTCGACGGGCGGCGGCCGAGTAGGCGCACGACAGCGGCGGCGTCGGGGCCGCAAAACCGGCTGCAGAGCAGGGCCGAAGCAGCTGCAGGGCGGGGCCGTCTCAGCGGCAGTAGCAGGGTGGGGCCGCGTCAGCGGCAGGTCGGGGCCGTGGCAGCTGCAGAGCGGGGCCGCATCAGCGGCAGGTCGGGGCCGTGGTAGCTGCAGGGCGGGGCCGCATCAGCGGCAGGTCGTGGCCGAGGCAGAGGGCCGCGCGCGGCTCGGCGCGGGCTGCGCTGACAGTGCGTGGAGCTGCTGCAGGCCGCGCGCGGCCGCGCTAGGGAGTAGCGGGCCGCGCGCGGCTCGGCGCGGGCTGTTGCGGGCCGCGCGCGGGCCGCGCGAGGCAGTAGCAGGCCGCGCGCGGCTCGGCGCGGGCTGCTGCGGGCCGCGCGCGGGCCTCGCGAGGCCGTAGCAGGCCGCGCGCGGCTCGACGCGGGCTGCGCGCGGCAGCTGCGGGCTGCGCGCGGCTGCAGCGGGCTGTGCGCGGCTCGGTGCGGGCTGCGCGCGGCTGCAGCGGGCTGTGCGCGGCTCGGCGCGGGCTGCGTGGGCTCTGTGCGGGCTGCGCGCGGCTCGGCGCGGGCTGCGCGGGCTCTGTGCGGGCTGCGCGCGGCTGCAGCAGGCTGCGCGGGCCTTACGGGCCTCTAGGGGCGGCGCGTGGGCCTTACGGGCCTCTAGGGGCAGTGCGCTGGCCTAGGGCAGTAGGAGGCAGCGCTAGGGCTGCTGGACGGCGCACATAGTGCAGCACGTCACAAGGCAAGGCAAGGCAGGCAGGTACGTGGGGTAGCGCGGTAACCGCAGCGGTAGGTGGGCCCGAAAAAAAAACGGTCCTACGGACCTTAGTGCTCTGAAACCATGTCAGAATCTAGCAGCAGGAATGAATGAACTAGCAGCATGCAGGAGTACAAGTAGTAAACCCTAATTGGGCTGTACCCCATATGGGCTACCCCACTACAGCCTAGACAATATCCAGCATATATGTTTGACACAGATGCACTTCAAGCCAACAATGGATGGACCCCGCTCATCATACTCGCTCTTGGGAATCAAGTCTGCATGTCACCAACGAAAAGTCAGCTCAATGAACCATGAAAGGAATAGGCAATAGTGTTAATAGGAACCCGCTACATAAACAAGCCCTTTTATCCCAGTGGTTAGTGACTGGGATTCTGACATGTTATCAGAGCGAAGGTCTCGGGTTCGATTCCCGGTGTGTGCACTTCGGGCATCCCAGTGCGGGGGGGTGTCAGAGGTCCACTGGAGATCCCCGATGATCCTAGGGAAGGGTTACAGGCACGTCGGCCTGGGGGGTTATGGGCGCACTCACCCGCTATATAAACAAGCCCTTTTATCCCAGTGGTTAGTGACTGGGATTCTGACAAATAGGAAATGCAGAAAACGCATACCTGTTGGAAGGTGCTCAGAGTAGATAAAATGGATCCACCAATCCAAGCACTGTACTTCCGTTCAGGTGGAACGATCAATTTGACCTTCGTGTTGCTGGGAGCAACCGCAGTGACTTCCTCCTCCATGCGATCAGCAATTTCAGAGAACATAGTAGTACCACCGGTGAGAACAATGTTCATATACAGATCCTCCCTGATGTCGACGTCACACTTCATGATGTTGTTGTTGAGCATCTCATGGATACCTGGGACTTCCTTGCCAATCTTTGTTGGGTTGAAGAGCACCTCTGGGCACCTAAATCTCTCAGAACCAACGGTAATAACCTGGCCGTCAGGAAGCTCAAACCTCTTCTCCACTTCTGATGAGGTTAATATCCAATCCATCTCTTTCTCAAAGTCAATAGTAATGTAACCGAGCTGCTCCTTGATATTCCTCACAATTTCCAGTTCGGTAGCTGTGGTAAAGGTGTAGCCCCTCTCGTTCAAGATGAAAGCCATGTACTCAGTCAAGTCGTGACCGGCTAGATCCAAACTAAGAATTGCGTGCGACAGAGTGTAACCGTCGAAGACGGGAACAGTGTGGGTCACGCCATCACCGGAGTCCAGAACAATACCTGCCACATTGCAAAGAGGAGAATGATTAGCAGCAGAGACACTGTGCAAATGCGACTGCACGAAGGAGCAAGCAAAAATTTACCAGTGGTAAGTCCGGTGGCGTACAGGGAGAGCAAAGCCTGAATGGCGACAAACATTGCCGGAACGTTAAAAGTCTCAAACATAATCTGGGTCATCTTCTCGCGATCTGCTGTGGGATTCAAAGGAGCTTCAGTCAAAATCACCGAATGCTCGTCTGGAGTAACACGCAGCTCGTTGAAGAAGGCGTGGTGCCAAATCTTTTCCATGTCGTCCCAGTTCGTCACAATACCTGGATATCAATATGCGAGCAGGTTAGCGAGAAGAAAAAAAATCTATGCATACTTCATACAGAGGAAAATCTGATCTCACCGCGCTCAATAGGATGCTTCAGCGTCAAAATTTCACTCTTGGACAGGGCTTCATCACCAACGTAAGCAGTGTTGTCTTCCATGCGACCAACGACGCTTGGAAACACCTGTGGCAAATCTTCTCCAGAGAGTCCGACCTGGAAAATAAGGTTCACAGGGCATCAGAGGGAAATCACGACTAAAAAAAAACCAACTAGCCTCCAACCATGATATCGACACTGCCAGTGCCATTTGCTACTCACCTTCACCTCACTGGATCCGGCGGTGTCCAACACAAGAGGCCGAGGGGGTTCCATGTTGAACGATTTTCACTGCGGACCCAAAAAGAAAGGGGAAAGAGAGAACAAAACATGAAACGGCCTAAGTTTGGATTGATGTACTTGACGGAGTAGAAAACCTATCGCCATTAACGGACATGCTGTCAAAAAGAAGAGACTCGAATGATTGAGCTATGCGTGAAAGCAGTACAAGTACCAAACCTTAGAATTGTGTACCCCCTATAGGCTAACCCACTGTAGCCTAAACAAACACAACATATATAATGTTTGACACACCCCCATAGGCAAAGTGGGGGAGAGCAAGGGGTCACAAGACCAGTCAAAGCAAAGCAAAACAAGCTCAGGGTGGATCTCAAGGATACCACACAAATTCCGAGCACAAGCAAGCGGTCACAAGACCAGTTCACATGCAGGTTGATAATATAACAAGAGATACAGTGATCACAACCTAGCAAGCGTAAACATGCAGGTATATATATATAAAGATCACAGTACAAGCAGGGTCAAGAAGTAAGTAAGTGAGGTCCAGCAGGCACAAGGCCTAGAAGAGTACAGAAACGCTGATGGTCACAAGGCTGAAGCGCCTTGGTGAACACATCAGCAAGGTTGGCCTCAGTGGCCACGTAACGCAGACGAAGCTGACCACGCTGCTGCAGCTCTCGAGCAAGGAAGTACCGTAGGGCGATGTGCTTCGTTCTGTGCTCCAGTCTGTGCTCCTCACACAAGGCAATGGCAGCCTGGTTGTCGACGTACAGCACTGGAGGAGAACGAGGCCGCTCTCCCAAGTCGGTCAGCAGGTAGGTCAGCCAGCGAAGCTCCTGGGCAGCCATGGCTGTGGCGTAGATCTCAGCCTCACAACTGGAGCTGAGAACAGAAGAAGAGCGTGTAGAACGCCAAGAAACTGAGCCGGAGCCAAGGCTGAAGGTGTAACCCTGAGACGACCGCTGAGTAGCCTGGTCGTCCGCCCAAGAAGCGTCTGAGTGTCCAGTAAGTACAACTCGGTCTCGCCCTCCAAGCACTAGCCCCATGCCTGACGTACTGCACAAGTAGCGCAACACCCTCTTAGCGGCATCCATGTGCTCCTTCCTGTGACGGCCAGGAGCAACAAAGCGTGCAAGGATGCTAAGAGGGTATGCAAGGTCAGGTCGAGAGCAGGTCATCAGGTACATGAGGCAGCCCACAAGCTCTGGATACGGGCCACTCGGCTCTACGGACTCATCCGAAGGCAGAGCTGAGAGCGAGTGACCGGTAGGCAGAGGAGTGGACTGAGGCGAGGAGTACGTGAAGCGGAAGCGCTGAAGGATCTGCTGCACCATGTGTGACTGAGTCAGGGTGATGGTGCGCCGTGCTCTGTCCCGGGTGATCCGCAAGCCAAGATAGCTTGTCAGTTCACCCAGGTCTGTGCACGTGTGTCTCCTCTGCAGCTCCGACTTCACGTGGGCGAGTGCCGCGGTGTCAGCAGTGGCAAAGACCAAGTCGTCGACGTACACGAGGATGTAGAACGGCGGCAGTGAGGTGTCTGTGCGTAGAAACAGTGACGGGTCAGCAGTAGAGGGAGCGAACCCAAGAGCCGCAAGTGTCGTCCTCAGTGTGTCGTGCCACTCACGCGGTGCCTGGCGGAGACCGTAGACCGGCCGCTGAAGTCTCCACTGGGTACCAGGAGGAACCGACCCAGTGAAGCCAGGAGGGCGGCGCAGCCAGATCTCCTCGTGTAGGCTGCCCTGCAAGAAAGCAGTGCTGAAGTCAAGTGAGTGAAGCTCGTAGTCGCGCTGAGCGGCTATGTGCAGCACCCGAAGAGTGGTCATCTTCGGGGTGGGGGAGTGTCAGAAATAACTGAGCAGGAATGAAATGAACTAGCACAGAGTTTGGTACAAGTAGGAAACCCTAACTTTGTGTACCCCCTAAGGTGTAACCCACTACAGCCTACACAATATAAACATGCAATGTTTGACACACCCCCATAGGCGCAGTGGGAGACAACCACAGGGTCACAAGACCAGTCAAAGCAAAGCAAAGCAAGCTCAGGGTGGATCTCAAGGATTCCACACAAATTCCGAGCACAAGCAAGCGGTCACAAGACCAGTTCACATGCAGGTTTATAACAAAGCAAGAGATACAGTGATCACAACCTAGCAAAAGTAAACAAGTAGGCATATATACATAGTGATCACAGTACAAGCAAGGTCAAGAGGTAAGCAAGTGAGGCCCAGTAGGTACAAGGCCTAGCAGAGTGCAAAAGCGCTGATGGTCACAAGGCTGAAGCGCCTTGGTGAACACATCAGCAGTGTTGGCCTCCGTGGCCACGTAACGCAGACAAAGCTGACCACGCTGCTGCAGCTCTCGAGCAAGGAAGTACCGCAGAGCGATGTGCTTCGTTCTGTGCTCCAGTCTGTGCTCCTCACACAAGGCAATGGCAGCCTTGTTGTCGACGTACAGCACTGGAGGAGAACGAGGCCGCTCTCCGAGGTCGGTCAGCAGGTAGGTCAGCCAGCGTAGCTCCTGAGCAGCCATGGCTGTGGCGTAGATCTCAGCCTCACAACTGGAGCTGAGAACAGAGGAAGAGCGAGTAGAACGCCAAGAAACTGAGCCAGAGCCAAGGCTGAAGGTGTAACCCTGGGACGACCGCTGAGTAGCCTGGTCGTCTGCCCAAGAAGCGTCTGAGTGCCCTGTGAGAACAACCCGGTCTCGCCCTCCAAGCACAAGCCCCATGCCCGACGTACTGCACAAGTAGCGCAACACCCTCTTAGCAGCATCCATGTGCTCCTTCCGGTGACGGCCAGGAGCGACATAGCGTGCTAGGATGCTAAGAGGGTATGCAAGGTCAGGTCGAGTGCAGGTCATCAGGTACATGAGGCAGCCCACAAGCTCTGGATACGGGCCACTCGGCTCTACGGACTCATCCGAAGGCAGAGCTGAGAGCGAGTGACCGGTAGGCAGAGGAGTGGACTGAGGCGAGGAGTACGTGAAGCGGAAGCGCTGGAGAACCTGCTGCACCATGTGTGACTGAGTCAGGGTGATGGTGCGCCGTGCTCTGTCCCGGGTGATCCGCAAGCCAAGATAGCTCGTCAGTTCACCCAGGTCTGTGCACGTGTGTCTCCTCTGCAGCTCCGACTTCACGTGAGCGAGTGCCGCGGTGTCAGCAGTGGCAAAGACCAAGTCGTCGACGTACACGAGGATGTAGAACGGCGGCAGTGAGGTGTCGGTGCGTAGAAACAGCGACGGGTCAGCAGTAGAGGGAGCGAACCCAAGAGCCGCAAGTGTCGTCCTCAGTGTGTCGTGCCACTCACGTGGCGCCTGGCGGAGACCGTAGACCGGCCGCTGAAGCCTCCACTGGGTGCCAGGAGGAACTGACCCAGTGAAGCCAGGGGGGCGGCGCAGCCAGATCTCCTCGTGCAGGCTGCCCTGCAAGAAAGCAGTGCTGAAGTCAAGAGAGTGAAGCTCGTAGTCGCGGTGAGCGGCTATGTGCAGCAGTACCCGAAGAGTAGTCATCTTCGGGGTGGGGGAGAAGGTCTGAAAGAAGTCTACTCCCTCTCGCTGACTGAAGCCTCGAGCCACGTAGCGCGCCTTGAAGACAGGCGGAGAACCCGGCGGCCGCTTCACCCTGAAAATCCACATGCCACTGACGATGTTCGCCCCAGGAGGGGGAACCTCGTCTACGTAGGTGCCTGTGGACTTCCAGGAGGCCATCTCTGCGTCCATGGCTGTCTGCCACTGAGAGGAGTAGGGACCCGCCATCGCCTCAGCGTAAGAGCGTGGGGTCGGGATGTCTGGTGCATCCGGGTCTCCCTCAGGGGCAACTAGCAAGGACACGAGACGGGGCAAAGCAGCAGCAAGGCAGTGGAACTCCTCCTGTCTGTCCTCAAGGACGTCCGTGCCGAGGGCACACTCACCCCCGACGGACGGAGGACAGGCAGACGCAGACTCAGACCTAGCGACAAGGCTGGCAGCGTAGTCTAGGCGACAGCGAGCAGCAAAGTCAACCAACTCAGCGACCAGAGCAGACGCAGCAGAGGACTCAAAGGTCGGGTCAGTGACAACTGTAGCGAGGAGACGCGTAACAGTGGGACTGGCAGCACGACGGGAGTCAGACTCCGGGTCAGGAAGAGTAGGAAGAGAGGACGCAGGAGGAGACGGCAGCGGGACACGCTGCGGAGCAGTGGAGGGACGCAGAGTCATGTAGTGAGTGCCAGGGACAGGAGGGGGACGCTCACGTGGGACACGACGACCAGTGCGAGCAGTACGAACAGGCGACGCAGGACGAGACTCAGGCTCACGACGCTCTGTAAGACCTCCTGTGGGACCAGCGTAAGGAGAGGGAGCAGGGAGAGGCGAGGCAGGCGGTAACTGTGACTGCGGCTGGACAGGCAGAGGACACTCGACGGAGGGAGGAGGACTAGGAGGAGGAGCCTGACCAAGAACCTGCTGAAGGAGCGGTACGAAGTACGGTCGCGGCCGCGCAGCGTCTCCAGAAGCAGCAGGGACACCAGTGGCAGTCCCAACGCCCGAGTCCTCAGCACCAGCAGCAGCTCCAACGCCCGGGTCCTCAGCACCAGCAGCAGCGCCACCGGTCGGGTCCTCAGCACCAGCAGCAGCTCCAACGCCCGGGTCCTCAGCACCAGCAGCAGCGCCAACGCCCGGGTCCTCAGCACCAGCAGCAGCTCCAGCTCCCGGGTCCTCAGCACCAGCAGCAGCTCCAGCGTCCGGGTCCTCAGCACCAGCAACAGCACCACCGCTCGGGTCCGCAGCACCAGGAGCACCACTACGAAGACTGCAGCGCCGCGTGTACCACTCGCGGATCACCTGAATGGGGGGGAGCTCCTGGGTAGGAGGGGAAGTACCGGGACGAGCTCCAGCAGCACCTCTCCAGAGGCGGCAGTACTCGAGGTACCTCTCCTGCAGCTGCTGGGAGGAGAGGGCTCCTCCAGGTGGAGCACGCTCAGGCTCAGCACCCCCAGACTCAGTACCCCCAGACTCAGCACCCCCAGACTCAGCACGTCCAGACTCAGCACCCCCAGGCTCAGTACCTCCAGGCTCCGCACCTCCAGGCTCCGCACCTCCAGGCTCAGCACCCCCAGGCTCCGCACCTCCAGGCTCAGCACCCCCAGGCTCCGCACCCTCAGACGCAGCACTCCCAAGTTCAGCACCCCCAGACGCAGGACTCGAGTCAACAGCTACCTCGACAGGCTCACCCGGGTCTACCTGGGACACACCTGAGGGAGCGGCACCCTGAGGGGGGAGGGGGTCTGGTACCTCAGCACCTGGAGCGAGGAAGAGAGGCGGGGGGGGGAGTGGGGCAGTGCGGTAGGGGAAGAGGCGGTAGAAGGGGACGGACTCGTCAAAAGTGACGTCCTGAGAGGCCAGAACCCGGCGCGAGGTGACGTGGTAAAACTGCCATCCAGGCGCGTCGGGAACAAAGCCAAGAAAGACACAGGGAACAGCGCGACGCGAGAGCTTGTCCGCGGACGTGTCGCGGACAAAAGCTCGAGATCCCCAGACCCGGAAACGCGACGCATCGCCAACCTCTCCCGTCCACCGTAGAGTCGGGGAAGTCTCCGGCAAGGAGACACGGGGCCAGAGGTTGAGCTGATGCGCTGCGTACCGGACCGCAAACGGCCACAGAAAGTGGGGAGCAGCCGCATGGGTCAGGGAGGTACGAGCGACCTCCATGACTAAGCCAATGCGGCGCTCAGCAACCCCATTCTGCTGTGGAGAGGCCGGAAGCGTGTACGACTGCTCAATGCCGTGCTCAGCACAGTAGGCTGCCAAGAGGTCGGAGGCGAACTCACCACCCCTGTCAGAGTGCAAGCGCAGGACAGGAAAGTCCGAGTGAAAGCGCTCGCCTAGCTGGAGACGGGCTCGGCTGATCCAGGGGATCAAAACACCAGGGACGTCACCCTTGGCGCGCAAGGGGAAGACCGTGGTGTAGCGCGAGTAGTCGTCAACAACTATCAGGAAGTACCTCTCCTGACCCTGACCATGGACGCGGGCTGGGCCCCACACGTCCATGTGGAGCGTCTGCAGGGGAGCGGTCGTCGGGGGAAAGGAGGAGGAGTGAGGAGCGGCGCGCTGCCGCCCCTCGACACAGGGAATGCAGTCAGGAGCAGGGGAGTCAGGAAGGGGAGGGAGCACCCTGGGAAGACCAGCAACAAGGTCCCGTTTGTGCATGGCCCGCAGGCGCTGCACAGACGGGTGACCAAGGCGGTGGTGCCAGAGGACGGTGTCGTTCGCCAGAGAGCGACACGAGCAGGGGGCGGACAGCTGACCTGACGCTGACGCAGACGCAGCTACCTGAGGGGACTCAGTGGTCAGTGTGTACAGGTCAGACCCCGGCTCTCGAGTGAAAGTAGCCAGGTGGCGGCCCGTCCGAGCACACGTGCAGTGAGTCACACGCTCGTAGGCAGGGGTGAACTGGTGAACACCCCCGTCCTGGAGCGCACTACCTGCCACCAAGTTCGTGGAGAACGAGGGGAGGTAGAGACCTGAGAGCGTGCCGGACGGAACCGCTGGACACGGAAGGGTGGTGGAGGAGGTCGCAAGGACCGGACCCCCAGAGGGGTCAGCAAGAGAGACAGCAACCGGCCGAGCTAGAGGCTCAAGGACAGTGCGGTCACGAAAGAAAGAGCGAGAAGCACCTGAGTCCAGTGTGAAGGTGTGCAGTGCTGCAGTCGACTCAGTACCAGGGGGCACAGACGCACAAGCACCTAGAGCAGCAGCTGCAGTAGTACCTGTGGAAGCAGACACACTAGCACCTAGAGCAGCAGCGGGGCTGGCCTGAATGCCCGGGTCGGGCGGAACACGCAAGTACTGAGCACCCTCTCCACTAATAGACATCGCATACATGGCAGTGAGAATAGCATCAAAGTCAAGTGCCCAAATATCAACACCCTTCCTGAGCAGATCAGCCCAGCGCGGCAGCTCACCCCCACCAGGAAACTGAGTGCGCCACGCATCGTTGAGGCGGGCGAAGCAGCGCTCCGTCTGGTGCGGCCCCCCACACGTCTGGCCAGTGCGGTCACCTGTACGAATAACGTACTGGCAGGTGACGCTGCGCCGCGCATACCACTCACGGGCGGCCTGAAGGGTCGGGGCAGGCTGCTGACTCTGACCGCCCCCCGGGCCTCCACGACCACCACCCCCACCGCCGCCACCCCGGCCACCTCCACCCCTGCCGCTGCCACGACCACCTCCGCCTCCGCTGCCACCTCCGCCCCTGTCACCACTCCCAACACCGCTGTCACCTCCACCACCGCCGCCACTAGCCTCTCCAGTCGCACCTCCACCGCCACCACCTCCACCCCCGCCTCCTCCGCCACCACCCCCACTCCTGCCACTCCTGCCCCTGCGTCGTCCGCCTGAAGCAGACGCAGCCCCGACCTTCTCAGCACCAAGGAGGTCGACAGCAGCAGCAGAGGCGACAGAGGGGAGGAGGGGGGAAGGGGAGCACCCCTCGAAGAAGGGGCCGCGGGGGTCGCCACGAGAGGTGCCTACAGCGACGATACTAGCCTCGGCTGCAAGCAGTTCCTTCTCGAGGAGGGCTATGGTGAGCTCAGTGGGGGAGCGAGAGAGGAACTGGTCCCTGACAGGGCGCAGAGAGTCAGGGAGGCGGGTGACAACGTGGTAGAGAGTGATCCAGAGCGGGGGGGGGGTTGCTAGCGAGGAACTCATCAGGCATGGCAGCGCGAAAGCGAGCCTCACTAGTCTTAAGGTGGGTGATGAGGTCTGCGACAGTGTGAAAAGAGGCTAGGTCGGGGAACAGGTAGGGGAGAGTGAGGCGGCCTAGTGTGGCAGAAGCGGGTGAGGAGTAGCGGGCCACTACAGCTGTGTAGAGGTCCTTAGCAGTCTTGCACTGGCCGAAGTGCTCGCGCTCATCTAGCGGCAGGGAGTTGCGAATAGCAAAGCGAGCGTGCGCGTCACGGGTCTGCCACTGTGAGCGCTCAGCTGGGGGGGCAGTAGCGAGTGGGGCGGTCGCATGGCCGAGAGCGTGGTCGTACAGTGTAATATCTTCCTTGGCAGTGAGCTGTAGGAAAAGGTGCAGGTCATCTAGCCAGGTTTCGAATTTGACCGGACGGCCCTCGGCGTCGAAAGCTAGAACAGGAGGACTAGCCATAGTGACAGCGGCAGTAGTAGAAGCAGTAAAGTCACTGAACAGGCGTGCGCAGGGTCAGCAGGGCCGGTGGGGCCTACGGACTGTAGTGGCGCACAAGCAGCAGTAGCAGGAAGTGTAGTAGTAGGATCTGCAGTGGTGCACAGGCGCAGCAGGCGGCAGCGAGAGCCGGCGCAGCAGGGGCGGGCTCAGCAGCGGTGATACGCGGGCGGCAGCGGGCGCAGCAGCGGCGGTGCGCGGGCGGCGGCGGGCTCAGCAGCGGCGGTGCGCGGGCGGCGGCGGGTTCAGCAGCGGCGGTGCGCGGGCGGCTGCGGGCTCAGCAGCGGCGGGCCGGGAGCAGTGCGGGCAGCGTGCGGGCCGGCGGCGGTCAGCGCACGAGCCGCGCAGGCTCAGCGCGGGCTGCTCGCGGGCTGCGTAAGCGGGTCGCGGGCGGCTCGCGGGGGTTCGCGGGCAGGTCGCGGGCTGCTCGCGGGCAGTTCGCGGGCTGTGCGCGGGCTGCGCGGGCTGGTCGCGGGCTGCGCAGGCGGGTCGCGGGCTGTGCGCGGGCGGTTCGCGGGCTGTGAGCGCGGCGCGCTGTGCGGTTCGCGGGCGGCGTGACGGGGCCGATCGGGGCGACGCGACGGGGGCCGTGAGAGGCCGCTAAAAAAAAAATTTCGACGGGGCCGCAGGGCCGCTAGATCGTGCTAGATCGACGGGGCCAGCGGGGCCGGAAACAAGCGAAGGTAAGCAGGTAGGTAAGTCGGTGGGCCCTAAGAACAGTCCTAGCGAAGGACCTGCTCTGAAACCATGTCAGAAATAACTGAGCAGGAATGAAATGAACTAGCACAGAGTTTGGTACAAGTAGGAAACCCTAACTTTGTGTACCCCCTAAGGTGTAACCCACTACAGCCTACACAATATAAACATGCAATGTTTGACAGGGAGAAGGTCTGAAAGAAGTCAACTCCCTCTCGCTGACTGAAGCCTTGAGCCATGTAGCGCGCCTTGAAGACAGGAGGAGAACCCGGCGGCCGCTTCACCCTGAAAATCCACATGCCACTGACGATGTTCGCCCCAGGTGGGGGAACCTCGTCGACGTAGGTGCGTGTGGACTTCCAGGAAGCCATCTCTGCGTCCATGGCTGTCTGCCACTTAGAGGAGTAGGGACCCGCCATCGCCTCAGCGTAAGTGCGCGGGGTCGGGATGTCTGGTGCATCCGGGTCTCCCTCAGGGGCAACTAGCATGGACACGAGGTGGGGTAAAGCAGCAGCAAAGCACTGGAACTCCTCCTGTCTGTCCTCAAGGACGTCCGTGCCAAGAGCACACTCACCCCCGACGGACGGAGGACAGACAGACTCAGACTCAGACTCAGCAACGAGGCTAGTGGCGTAGTCTAGACGACAGGCAGCAGCAAAGTCAACTAACTCAGCGACCAGAGAAGACGCAGCGGTGGACTCAAAGGTAGGGTCAGTGACAACAGTAGCGAGGAGACGTGTGACAGTGGGACTGGTAGCACGACGGGAGTCAGACTCCGGATCAGGAAGAGTAGGCAGAGAGGACGCAGGAGGAGACGGCAGCGGAACACGCTGAGGAGCAGTGGAGGGACGCAGAGTCATGTAGTGAGTGCCAGGGACAGGAGGAGGACGCTCACGTGGGACACGACGACCAGTGCGAGCAGGACGAACAGGCGACGCAGGACGAGACTCAGGCTCACGACGCTCGGTAAGACCTCCTGTGGGACCAGTGTAAGGAGAGGGACCAGGGAGAAGCGAGGCAGGCGGGAACTGTGACAGCGACTGGACAGGCGGAGGACACTCGACGGAGGGAGGAGGACAAGGAGGAGGAGCCTGACCAAGAACCTGCTGAAGAAGCGGGACGAAGTACGGTCGCGGTCGCGGCCGCGCAGCGTCTCCAGAAGCAGCAGCAGCAGGGTCCTCAGCACCAGCAGCAGCTCCAACGTCCGGGTCCTCAGCACCAGCAGCAGCTCCACCGTCCGGGTCCTCAGCTCCAGTAGTAGTTCCAATGCCCGGGTCCGCAGCACCAGCAGCAGCGCCACCGCTCGGGTCCGCAGCACCAGCAGGAACTCCACCAGCCGGGTCCTCAGCTCCAGCAGCAGCTCCACCGCTCGGGTCCCCAGCTCCAGCAGCAGCTCCACCGTCCGGGTCCTCAGCTCCAGCAGTAGCTCCAACGCCCGGGTCCTCAGCACCAGCAGCAGCGCCACCCCCAGGGTCCGCAGCACCAGGAGCACCACTCCGAAGACTGCAGCGCCGCGTGTACCACTCTCGGATCTGCTGAATGGGGGGGAGCTCCTGGGCAGGAGGGGAAGTACCGGAACGAGCTCCAGTAGCACCTCTCCGGAGGCGGCAGTACTGTAGGTACCTCTCCTGCAGCTGCTGGGAGGAGAGGGCTCCTCCAAGTGTAGCACGCTCAGGCTCAGCACCTCCAGACACAGCACCCCCAGACGCAGCACCCCCAGGCTCAGCACCTCCAGACTCCGCACCTCCAGGCTCAGCACCCCCAGACGCAGCACCTCCAGGCTCAGCACCCCCAGGCTCTGCACCCCCAGGCTCAGCACCCCCAGACGCAGCACCCCCAGACTCAGCACGGTCAGGCTCAGCACCCCCAGCAGGACGAGAGTCAACAGCTACCTCGACAGGCTCACCCGGGTCTACCTGGGACACACCTGAGGGAGCGGCACCCTGAGGGGGGAGGGGGTCTGGGACCTCAGCACCTGGAGCGAGGAAGAGAGGCGGGGGGGGGAGCGGGGCAGTGCGGTAGGGGAAGAGGCGGTAGTAGGGGACGGACTCGTCAAAAGTGACGTCCTGAGAGGCAAGGACCCGACGCGAGGTGGCGTGGTAGAACTGCCAACCAGGCACGTCCGGGACAAAGCCAAGGAAAACACAGGGGACAGCTCGACGGGAGAGCTTGTCCGCGGACGTGTCGCGAACAAAAGCTCGGGATCCCCAGACCCGAAAACGCGACGCATCGCCAGCCTCTCCCGTCCAACGCAGTGTCGGAGAAGTCTCCGGTAAGGAGACACGGGGCCAGAGGTTGAGCTGATGCGCAGCGTATCGGACTGCAAACGGCCACAGAAAGTGGGGGGCAGCCGCATGAACCAAGGAGGTACGAGCGACCTCCATGACCAAGCCAATGCGGCGCTCAGCAACCCCATTCTGCTGCGGAGAGGCCGGAAGCGTGAACGACTGCTCAATGCCCTCCTGCTGACAGAAGGCCTCCAAGAGGCCAGAGGAAAACTCCCCACCTCTGTCAGAGTGCAGACGCAGGACAGGGAAGTCGGAGCGGAAACGCTCACTGAGCTGGAGACGAGATCTGCGGATCCAAGGGATCAAGACATCAGGGACGTCACCCTTGGCGCGCAAGGGGAAGACCGTGGTGTAGCGCGAGAAGTCATCAACAACAATCAGGAAGTACCTCTCCTGACCCTGACCACGGACGCGAGCTGGGCCCCACACGTCCATGTGGAGCGTCTGCAAAGGAGCAGTCGTGGGGGGAAAGGAGGAGGAGTGAGGAGCGGCGCGCTGCCGCCCCTCGACACAGGGAAGACAGGGAGGAGCAGGCGAGGGTGGCAGGGGAGGGAGAACCCTGGGAAGACCAGCAACAAGGTCCCGTTTGTGCATGGCCCGAAGGCGCTGCACAGACGGGTGACCAAGGCGGTGGTGCCAGAGGACAGTCTCATGCGCCAGAGAGCGACACGAGCAGGGGGCGGACAGCTGACCTGACGCAGACGCAGACGCGGACGCAGCTACCTGAGGGGACTCAGTGGTCAGTGTGTACAGGTCCGACCCCGGCTGCCGAGTGAAGGTAGCCAGGTGACGGCCCGTCCGAGCACACGTGCAGTGGGTCACGCGCTCGTAAGCAGGGGTGAACTGGTGGACACCCCCATCCTGGAGCGCACTACCTGCCACCAAGTTCGTAGAGAACGAGGGGAGGTAGAGACCTGACAGCGTGCCTGACGGGACCGCAGGACAAGGAAGGACAGTGGAGGAGGTCGCAACGACCGGACCCCCAGAGGGGTCAGCGAGAGAGACAGCAACTGGCCGAGCGAGTGGCTCAAGGACAGTGCGGTCACGAAAGAAACAGTGAGAAGCACCTGAGTCCAGTGTGAAGGTGTGCAGTGCTGCAGTCGACTCAGTACCAGCGGGCACGGACGCACGAGCACCTAGAGCAGCAGCCTCACCAGGACCTGAGGTGGCAGACACGCGAGCACCTGCAGTGGCGGTCTCACTAGCACCTAGAGCGGCAGCCTCACTCACACTACACGGCAGCTGCACCATTCCGCGCCCAGAAGCTCCCGAACGACGCACTCCAGAGTGACTACCACGACCACCACCCCGAGAGCCCAAACTCGCGTACCACTCACGAGCCCGCTGGAGCGTAAGAGGACACTGCTGCTGCACCTGTCCACTACCAGATGCTCCCGAACAACGCACGCCAGAGCGACTACCACTACGGCCACCCCGACAGCCCAAACTGGCGTACCACTCACGAGCCCGCTGGAGCGTAAGAGGACACTGCTGCTGCACCTGTCCACTACCAGATGCTCCCGAACAACGCACGCCAGAGCGACTACCACTACGGCCACCCCGACAGCCCAAACTGGCGTACCACTCTCGGGCCCGCTGGAGCGTAAGAGGACACTGCTGCTGCACCTGTCCACTACCAGATGCTCCCGAACAACGCACTCCAGAGCGACGACCACGACGGCCACCCCGACAGCCCCAACTAGCGTACCACGCACGCGCACGAAGCAGCTGGGGCGAAGGAGGGCACGGCAGCTGCACCTGTCCACTACCAGAAGCTCCCGACCGACCCACTCCAGAGCGACCACCACTACGGCCACCCCGACAGCCCCAACTAGCGTACCACTCACGCGCACGAAGCTGCTGGGGCGTGAGGGACTCACGCGCACGGCCCTGGAGCTGCATCTGGCCACGCCAGGAGCAGCAGTAGTAGCAGTAGCGGCAGCAACAGTAGTAACAGCAGGAGCTGTGGCAGTGGGAGTAGAAAAGGCAGTAGCAGCAGTAGCAGCAGTAGCAGCGGTAGCAGTGCTGGGCAATGCTCACCAGTGGTCGGCGCGGCAGGCGCAAGACGGTGGCGACAGCGGGGCCGCTACAACTGCAGGGCTGGGCCGGGCCGCAGCAGGGAGCTCCGCGGCAGCTGCTGCAGGGCGAGGCCGGGCCGCGACGGCAGCTGCTCCAGGTGCCAGGGGCGGCTGCTGCAGTGGCGGCGGCTCCAGGGGCCAGGGGCGGCTGCTGCAGCGGTGGTTGCTCCAGGGGCCAGGGGCGGCTGCTGCAGGTGCGGGCTGCTCCAGGGGCAGCTGCTGCAGGTACGTGCTGCTCCAGAGGGGGCTGCTGCAGTGGCGGGCGGCTCCAGGGGCTGCTACTGCAGTGGCGGGCGGCTCCAGGGGCTGCTGCTGCAGTGGCGGCTGCTCCAGGGGCTGCTGCTGCAGTGGCGGCTGCGCAGAGCCTCTAAGCGGGGCGGTACGGGGCCGCGGGGGGCCTCTAAGCGGGGCTCGACGGGGCCGCGGGGCCGCTAAGCGGGGCGCAACGGGGTCGCGGGGCCGTGAGGTGGGGCGCGACGGGGCCGCGGGGCCTCTAAGCGGGACGAAACGACGGGGCCGCGGGGCCTCTAGGCGGGACGCGACGGGGCCGCGGGGCCGCTAGGTGGGGTTCGACGGGGCCGCGGGGCCGCTAAACGGGGTGCGCGCGGGGTCGACGGGGCCGTAAGCGGGGCGCGTGCGGGACCGACGGGGCCGTAAGCGGGGCGCGCGCGGGTCGACGGGGCCAGCGGGGCCTCTAAGGGGGGACGCGCGCGGGTCGACGGGGCCAAACGGGGCCGAAATCGGGGCGCGCGCGGGTTCGACGGGGCCACTAAGGGGCGGCGCGCGAATCGCTAAGGGGCGGCGCGCGGGGTCGACGGGGCCTTAGGGGGGGCCGTAAACGAGGGCGCACGAGGGCGCTGAGGGGGAGGCGCTAACGCAGCACTCCGACAGTAGATAGGTAGGTAGGTATTCAGTGGTGGGCCCTAAGAACGGTCCTAGCGAAGGACCTGCTCTGATACCATGTCAAAAAGAAGAGACTGGAATGATTGAACTATGAGTGAAAGCAGTACAAGTACCAAACCTTAGAATTGTGTACCCCCTATAGGCTAACCCACTGTAGCCTAAACAAACACAACATATATAATGTTTGACACATGCTGCTCACCAGATTGTCTGGTGGAGGTTAGGAATGACTCGCTGTGAACGCCGAAGACTTGGAAATAGCAAAGGGCTAGCTTTTCTCCTGCGGCGGCACCGACTGCAACCTTTGCCAACAACAGGACGCGACGATACCCACACCAGGGCTGTCGCTTGCCCTGGCCAAAGAACTTAGCGGGCTGAGGTGGCCTAATTTCAGCCCTTAATTTTCCGGGTTGAGTCCAATTTCAACACTTAGATTCAGGGCTACACATCCTTCTGCACTTGAACGTAAACACACCGTGAAAGTAGGTTGATGTTCAAATACATCCAAGGGCTGCGGTACATAGCAGATACATATCCCGATCTTCAATGCAGCGGGGGGGCTGGTAGGTGAGGATGTTTTACGTAAGCAGGGAATGCTTACAAGGGAACGAGGGGGTAGGGGGGAGGGGAAGGGCTCTGAACGTATACGTGAAATCCGGGTTAGGAGCTAGACCAGGGCTTAAGGAAAAAGGGCTGGCCTCAAAGCCAGCACTTGAATTCTCCGAGCTGGGCTTGAACAAGCCCGTGAATTCAAGGACAAAAAGGGCAAATGCCCTTGTAGCGACAGCCCTGACCCACACCACAGCACCAGCCCAAGGCGCAAATGCAGAGAGAAAATTGTCGAGATTTTTATGTTGTCCGAATTGTTGTGAGCTGCACTGCCCGACAAACACGTGTCAAAAAACATTCATCTTGACTGCTGACCAGAATACTGTACAGGTAATGCTTACCCCCTGCACGCGAAATTGCCCTGCACCTTCCAGAAACCTTGCACGCGTGGGTTTTTTGCCGGGCAGTTGCACCCACATTACAGGCACGTCAACCAATACGAACCACAGAAACTCAAGTCTGACTGAAGAGACCGCAGTCAAACAGTCAACTTTGAGTTACAAAATTTTGTTATAAGCCCTTTTTGCCCGACGCGAATTGACGAAACCTCCACGAAATGCAAGAATCACTTATAAGCCCCGAGGGTAGGGCTAAGTCGGGGGGCTCAACCGGGCATCACCTGTATGATGTCAAGAGCCAACGCTGCACCCAGCACGGGGAATGTGGGGCAAGGCAACGAGGACACCTACGAGATGTCCTTTTGATTGGTGGTTGGAATCAGCATAATCTTGACAGCTGGCGTGCTGCACTTTCGCCGCTTCGTTGCCCATCACTGTTGCTTCTTGACGTTCGGTGCCTTTCGATAAAACCGTCGTATGCGCCGTACCAGATTTGCTAGCTCAGGTCCTCCTTACCAACCAGTGTGGCTCGACTTTTAGGGTGGGGTGCATCATCCTTTTTGAGGATTACGATCCCAAGCGATCCTTGTTTTTGTTTTTTCGTGTATGATACTTACTGTAGTATTTGGGAAATCCGTCGGGCCGGCTTGGCGACAGTAACCAGTTTGGGACGCTCGTGAGATATTTGGCGACTGTCGTCGATTTCGTGAATTTGAGACGACTCGGAAACGACTCCGGGTCGACTGCAAACCAGCCATGACTCCGAAGCGTCGGTGCGACAGAGATCTGGCACGTTGCACACAGTTACCAGCGACTGAACGTGAGACACGAGTACACGTGTGTGACGCTGTCGCACAAACCCTGCCAGTTGGGCGACTGCAAACCCTACGGTTTTGGTTTTCGGCCTGCAAATTGGCCAGCAAACCTGTCAGATTTGCAGTCATTGCAAAAGCAGGCCGACTCCGTGTCGTCACGAAGTCGACCATTTGGGCATTTTAAACGAAAGAAATGACGACCAAAAATGGTCGACGGAAAGCAGCCAAAAGCAATTTCCCAAATGGCTTGAGAAGTAACACGCCCTAACCATACCAGACCTTCTGCCATGGGGCGTCGGAGCTACACCACGTCCATACCGGACCTTGTTGGCGGGAACTTTTGGTAGTCCAGCGACGAAACGAAACAACAAGTGCAAACCGAATGAGTTTCTCGAAACCCAGCCAGGCATGCGACCCATGGTGGTCAGGACTGCACACACGCAGGTATTCTGCAGTGCATTGTGGAAGGGGAGCACGCCGAATGAAGGGCAAGGACGTTTCAAGTTGGAACATGATAAATAGTTTGCTCTACTAGTAAGAGCTGTTTCTGCAGTGTTGACACGAGTTGAATTCTAGTTGTCGTAACTAGCTGCAGTTCTAATAAAGGCTTTATTAGCGTGCCTGCACAAATAGTTTCCATCCTCAGCCTCCATGATGGAGCTGTCCGATTTGGATTATCAGAATTTGGTTTTTAGAATGATGAAAGCATTTCTGGAGAGCAAATATGCTAGTCTGAAATCGGCAGCTATTTATGGTCAGAATGGCTCTCTTCGAGCTCGACACAATAACTTTCCAGCGGTAAGATGGATGATGTGCCACATGCCAATTTTCCAGCTGCGGGATATCATGTGAAAATAATATATTGCTGTGTGGTCATGCCTCCTCTCAGGTTACTGAGGATCAGATAAGAGCACTTATGGAGGGGTTAAACAACGTGAATGTGCTTGCGGCGAATGGGCTGTGGTTGGGTAACGAGAAGTTCGTGGTCGTTCGGGGTGATCCTGGCGTTGTCATTCGTGGAAGAAACAAGAAAGACGACGTGGTACTACCAACTTAATTTACTGCTTCTTGCATCAATCTTATCATTTCTTTTTTGAAAGAGAAACACTGACGTCACTACTATCTTCCTGTTCGCAGAACCAAAAAGTTGGTGGTTGCTGCATCTGGAAGACTTGCGCTAATCTTCTGATTGCCATCTTCGAGGAGCCTGTCTCTGCGGTTGACGCGAATGTGCGTCTTGCTGACATAGCCAAGTATGTGAACGACTCGGGTAATTAGTAAGATGGATTATTTATAAACTCCCAACATGGCAGCAATCCATGTAGCATGTCTCAATTGAGGGCTTGAATGATACTGGTTCACTATTTGGAATGAGTGTGCCTGCTCTTATCGTATTTCAATAGCGGCTCGTCAGTTTCCCTTCTTATTCCTACTTGACTGTTTCTACTACCACCCATAATTTGGATCACACGTGGCTCTAGCTCTTCCAGAGTTTGGATAAACAAACGCATGGCAACCCAGGATTTGCTGACTAGGAAAGTGTAGAGGGTATTGTACCCAGGTGTCAAATGATATAACCTGTAAGAAATTTCTATTTCCTTACGCCGCATCCCTGCTTAGCGCGTACATCACTGTACTCGCCACACTCGCCACCGTTACCACTCACAACATTCGCCTCGAATCTTTCCCGCCACCTCACCCGTCGCAACCCAACCTCACGGCTCGGCTGGTAACCTGCGCTCCGGGCCTCCGCTTCGATGCCAAGAAAGGAACTGATGATGTCATTGATGTGAGTTGGGGTACATATAACAAACCCTAACCTCTGTACCCCCTAAGACAAACCTCACTACCGGCTACAACATTTGACACACCTGTGCAACATATATGTATATGTTATATTTGTGGGTAGGCTGTAGTAGGGTAGACTTTGTGGGGTATAACCCCTTAGGGTTTTCTCATTGTACTAAAGTCTCTCGATAGTCGACTCATCCTTGCCTAGCTTCTAACATGGCATCTAGAGCAATAGGTCCTTAGGACCTGGTAAGATTAGGGCCCACCTACGTGCCTACCTTGCCTGCTGCCCGCGCGCGCCTCGGCTGCACGCGCGCGTGCATTTTTTTTGTAGCGCGCCCCGCTGCCTTAGCTGCCCGCGCGCTCACTGCTGTCGCACGCAGCTCGTCGCCGCGCGCAGCCCGCCGCCGCGCGCAGCCCACCGCCGCGCGCAGCCTGTAGCTACGCGCAGCCCGCAGCCGCGCGCAGCTCGTCGTCGCGCGCAGCCCGCAGCCGCGCGTAGCCTGTCGCCGCGCGCAGCCAGCTGCCACGCGCAGCCCGCAGCCGCGCGCAGCCCGCTGCAGCCGCGCGCAGCCCGCAGCCGCGCGTGCCCTGCCCTGCCTGTGCGCCACTGCCTCGACCTGAGCGCTTCGCCGCGCGTGAGTCGTGCACCTGCCTGCCTTGAGCTCCTGCCTGCCTTAAGCGCATGCCTGCCTTGTGTCTGCCTGCCTGAAGTGCGCCTTGCCTGAATTGCGCTTGCCTGCCTGGAGTGGCCTTGCCTGCTTTTGCGCCTGCCTGCCTGGAGTGCGCCTGCCTATCTTGTGCGCTTGCCTGCCGCCTGAGTCTGCTGCCTTTGCCTACTGCCGGTTCCTGCTGCCTACGCTACAAGCATGGCGACGCTTAATGTTCTCGCGTTTGAGCCTGACGGTAGCCCGATCGAGTTCGCCACTTGGCTCGACGACCTCATACTGTTCCTTATGACTGTTCAAAGACAACGTTTCACTATTCGACCACACGTCTGGCACTGCCGTTCGCCCTGCTGACGATGCTCCTGCTTCCGTCCGCTCATAGTAGAAGACTCGCGATGCTGCTGCGCGCCTCGCTATTCGCAACCACCTGCCGATCACTGAGTGCACGCATTTTAGCCAGCACAAGACTGCGAAGGCACTGTACGACGATGTAGTTGCGCGCTACTTCTCCCCAGCCGCTGCAGCGGTAGGCCGTCTCATGCTACCCTACCTGTTCCCCGACCTGTCCTCGTTCCACACTGCTGAGGACCTCATCGCTCACCTGCGCGCTAATGACACTCGTTTTTGTTCCGCCCTTACAGACGAGTTCCTCGCCAAGAACACCCCTCCGATGTACTTTACGCTCTACTTCCTTGTCACCCGCCTCCCTGACTCCCTTCGCTCGGTCAGGGACCACTTTCTCGCTCTAGACCCTACCGCACTTACCGTCGACGACTTCGCGACGCAGCTCCTCGCAGCGGAGCAGAACATTTTTGCTGTGGGTGCGGCTCGTGGCACTCCTCGCACTCCCCTCTTTGAGGGGTGCTCCCCCTCCCCCCTTGCCCCCTCCTACGCCTCAGTTGCTGCTGCTTACGACTTCCTTGGTGCTGAGGAGGTTGGGGCTGCTTCCGCTCCTAGTGGGAAGTGCCGCAGCACCAGGGGCAGAGGGGCTGGCAGGGGAGGTGGAGGTGGCGGTGGAGGGGGCGGTGGTGGAGGCGGCGGGGGAGGTGGAGGAGGTGGGGATGGTCGGGGTGGTGGCGGTGGTGCTGGAGGTGGCGGTGGTACCGGGAGCAGTGGCGGTGGCAGCGGCGGTAGTGGGGGAGGAGCCAGTGGTGGTGGCAGCAGTGGTGGCCAGGGCCAGCAGCAGCAGCAGCAGCAGCAGCAGTAGCAGCAGCCGCAGCAGCAGCAGCAGCAGCAGCAGCAGCAGCAGCAGCAGCAGCAGCAGCAGCAGCAGCAGCAGCGCCAGACCCCCTCTTCTCAGCAGCTCCATGACTGGTATGCCGGGCGTGGGGCGTCTGGGGGTGCTGGTCGCTACCCCTATATCGTTCGCACTGGTTCCCGCGCTGGTCGCCTATGCCATGGTTTTCACCCTGAGTCTCGCTGCTTTGCTCGGATTAGCGACGCCTGGCGCATCAAGTTCCCTGATGCTACTAAGTTCCCTGCTTAGGCGTGATGTACCTATCTATGATCTTGACTATGATGTTATTCTTGCTGCCATGTATGCATTGACAGTTAGTGATGAGGGTGACTGCTACTTGTGTTTTCCGCCAGACCCCGGTATAGACCCAGGTATAGCGCCTGCAGCCCTAGGTGCTAGTGAGTCTGCTCTCCCTGGTACTGCGTCGGCTCAGGCCTTGCACACGTTTACACTTGTCTCTAGTGCTTCCCGCTGCTTCTTTCGCGACAGCACCCTGTCTCACTGGCTGACCCTTCTGGGGGCCCAGTGCTTCCGTGCCCGGCGGTCCCGTCTGGTGAGCTGTCAGGTTACCACGTTCCCTCGTTCTCTACGAACCTGGTGAGCAACGCCGTCCTTCAGGATCACTGGGTTGACACCTGGACTCCTGGAGGGCAGCGTGTGGCGATCTGCACGTGCTCCAAGACTGGTCGCCACCTGGTCAGATTCACTCGTGAGCCGGGGTCCAGTCTGTACACCCTCACCACTGTTTCACGCTACACTCCTTTGTCTCCTCAGCTGTACGCGTCTGCTCAGGTAGCTACCCAGTGTGAGTGCCGCCGCCTGTCCCACGACACTCTCCTTTGGCACCACCGCCTTGGTCACCCCTCCCTGCCTCGCCTTCGTAGCATGCACTCTCGCTCCCTGGTCTCTGGGCTTCCCAGGTCTCTGCCTGCCCTCCCTCCCTCGCCTGCGCCGCCCTGCATTCCTTGCATCGAGGGGCGGCAGCGCGCCGCTCCTCACTCCTCCTCGTTTCCTCCCACAGAGGCTCCGCTGCAGACGCTCCACCTTGACGTGTGGGGCCCAGCCCGCGTCCAGGGACAGGGCCGTGAGCGGTACTTCCTGCTGGTTGTCGATGACTACACGCGTTACACCACGGTCTTCCCCTTGCGCAGCAAGGGGGACGTCCCTGCTGTTTTGATCCCCTAGATCCGCGCTGTTCGTCTCCAGCTCCGCGAGCGGTTCCAGTCGGACTTTCCCGTCCTGCGTCTGCACTCTGACAGAAGTGGTGAGTTCACCTCCGACCTCTTGCGAGCCTTCTGTGAGGAGCACGGCATCACCCAATCGTTCACGCTTCCGGCCTCTCCGCAGCAGAATGGGGTTGCTGAGCGCCACATTGGCTTAGTCATGGAGGTCGCTCGTACCTCCATGATCCATGCGGCTGCCCCCCATTTCCTGTGGCCGTTTGCGGTCCGGTACGCCGCGCGTCAGCTCAACCTCTGGCCCCGTGTCTCCTTGCCAGAGACCTCGCCCACACTGCTGTGGACGGGGAAGGTTGGCGATGCGTCGCGTTTCCGGGTCTGGGGTGCTCGTGCCTTTGTCCGCGATACCACCGCGGACAAGCTCTCCGCTCGCGCCATTCCCTGTGTCTTCCTTGGTTTTCCTACTGACGCGCCTGGCTGGCAGTTCTACCACCCCACCTTGCGCCGTGTCTTTGCGTCTCAGGACGTCACCTTTGACGAGTCAGTCCCCTTTTACCGTCTCTTTCCCTACCGCACTGCCCCTCGCCCCCTGCCGCCGCTCGCTCTCGCTCCAGGTCCTCCCCAGGTAGACCCCCTCCCCGCGCCAGGTCCTGCTCCTTCAGGTGTTTCTCAGGTAGACCCTCCAGTGCCTGTGCCTGTTGAGGTCACTGGTGAATCGGGTCCTGCTGGGGGTGCTGAGCCTGGGGGTGCGGAGCCTGAGCGTGAGGTGCCTGGGGGTGCAGAGCCTGAGCGTGAGGAGCCTGGGGGTGCTGAGTCTGGGGGTGCGGAGTCTGGGGGTGCTGAGCCTGCGCGTGAGGAGACTGCAAGTGCTGCGCCTGGGGGTGCTGCGTCTGGGGGTGCTGAGCCTGTATGTGCGAAGTCTGGGGGAGCTGAGCCTGGAGGTAAGACGTCTGAGGGTACTGAGATTGCTGGTACGCGGGCTCCTTGGAGTGGCCGCCTTCGTCCGCGTGTGCCTCTCACCTCACAGCAGCTGCACGACTGGTACGGTCACCGTCAGGGTCGCGCTGCTGGAGCCCGGGGCTCTGCTACTAGAGGTGCTTCTGCTGACGTCCCTGGAGCTAGTAGCGGTGCTGGTACTTTGTCTACTGGAGGTGCTGGAGTCGCTGGTCCCGGAGGTGCTCGTACTGGAGGTACTGGAGCTGCTGGGGCTGGAGGTGCTGCGTCTGGGGGTGCTGCTGCTGGAGACGCTGAGGCTGGAGACCCTGGGACTGGAGGTGCTGGTTCTGGGGGTATTGCTTCTGGAGACACTGCGGTTGGAGACCCTGGGGCTGGAGGTGCCGGTTCTGGGGCTGGAGGTTCTGGAGCTGCTAGAGGCGCTGGAGCTGCTGGAGGTCCTTGAGGTGCTGGAGCTGCTGGAGCTGCTGGAGGTACAAGAGCTGCTGGTGCTGGTGCAGCTGCGCCGACACGACTGTTCTTCGCTCCGCCGTCTCTGTCGTCTCTGCCGCCGCCTGACTCTGTTCTTCGTCAGGTTCTTACCCTCCCGTCGTCTACTGGTCTTCCGTTACTGCCTGGCTCACCGCTCCCTGCTCCTCCTCCTTACACTGAGCAGCCCGGTGGTCTTGCTGAGCGTCGTGAGCCTGCGTCGCGTCCTGTCTCACCTGTTTGTCCTGGTCGTTCTGGTCATCGTGTTCCTCGTTCCCGTCAGCCGGCTATCCCCGGCACACACCTCGTAGTCTATGGTCCTTCCTCTGCTCCGCAGCCTGTTCCTCTGTCATCTACCCCTGCGTCCTCTCTGCCTGACGTTGCGGACCCTGAGTCTGACAGGTTTCGTGCTGAGCACCCTACTGTCACGCGTCTGTTCGCCACTGTTGTCACTGACCCGTCGTTTAAGTCTACTGCTGCGTCTGCCTTGGTTGCTGAGCTTGTTGACTTTGCTGCTGCCTGTCGTCTAGACTACGCCGCTAGTCTATCTGTGCTCCGTCTGTCGGGGGTGAGTGTGTTCTTAGCATGGTCGTCCTTAAGGACAGGCACGAGGACCTTGAGTGTCTTGCAGCCGCTGCGCCTCATCTCATGGCCATGCTGCTTGCCCCTGAGGGAGACCCGGATGCACCAGACATTCCGACCCCGCGCTCTTACGCTGAGGCGATCGCGGGTGAGTACTCCTCTCAGTGGCAGACAGCCATGGATGCAGAGATGGCATCCTGGAAGTCCACAGGCACTTACATCGATGAGGTTCCCCCTCGTGGGGCGAACATCGTCGATGGCATGTGGATTTTCAGGGTGAAGCGGCCGCCGGGTTCTCCGCCTGTCTTCAAGGCTCGTTACGTTGCTAGAGGCTTCAGTCAGCGTGAGGGAGTTGACTTCTTCCAGACCTTCTCCCCTACCCCGAAGATGACCACTCTTCAGGTGCTGCTGCACGTTGCCGCTCAGCGTGACTACAAGCTTCACTCTCTTGACTTCAGCACAGCCTTCTTACAGGGCAGCCTGCACGAGGAGATCTGGCTGCGCCGCCCACCTGGCTTCACTGGGTCGTTCCCTCCTAGTACCCAGTGGAGCCTCCGGCGGCCAGTCTACGGTCTCCGCCAGGCACCTCGTGAGTGGCACAACACACTGAGGACTACACTTGCGGCTCTTGAGTACGCTCCTTCGACTGCTGACCCATCGCTGTTTCTGCGCACCGACACTTCGCTGCCGCCGTTCTACATCCTCGTGTACGTCGACGACTTGGTCTTTGCTACTGCTGACACTGAGGCTCTTGCTCTGGTGAAGTCGGAGCTGCAGAAGAGACACACGTGCACTGACCTGGGTGAGCTGCGCAGTTACCTTGGCTTGCAGATCACCCGAGACAGAGCACGCCGCACCATCACACTGACTCAGTCACGCATGGTGCAGCAGGTCCTTCAGCGCTTCGGCTTCACCTGGTCCTCCCCACAGCCCAGTTCGCTGGCTACAGGTCACTCGCTCTCAGCTCCACTTTCGGACGAGTCCGTAGAGTCGAGTGGTCCTTACCCAGAGCTAGTGGGCTGCCTCATGTACCTGATGACCTGCACTTGTCCTCGTGTACCCTCTTGGCCTTTTGGCTCGCTACGTGGCTCCTGGTCGGCACCGAAAGGTGCACATGGATGCTGCAAAGAGGGTACTGCGCTACTTGTGCAGTACATCGGGCATGGGGCTTGTGCTTGGAGGACGGAGAGACGTTGTCCTCACTGGACACTCTGACGCATCTTGGGTTGATGACCAGGCTACGCAGCGGTCGTCATAGGGTTACACCTTCAGCCTTGGCTCTGGCTCTGTTTCGTGGCGGTCCACGCGCTCGTCTTCTGTTCTCAGCTCCAATTGTGAGGCTGAGATCTACGCCACAGCCATGGCTGCACAGGAGTTACGCTGGCTCACCTACCTGCTGACTGACTTGGGAGAGAGGCCTCGTTCTCCTCCAGTTTTGTACGTCGACAACAAGGCCGCCATTGCCTTGTGTCACGAGCACAGACTGGAGCACAGAACGAAGCACATCGCTCTGCGTTACTTCCTGGCTCGAGAGTTGCAGCAGCAAGGTCAGCTTGGTCTTGTTCACGTGGCCACTCGGGCCAACACTGCTGATATATTCACCAAGGCACTTCCGTCTGGTTATCATCAGCGTTTCTGTACTTTGCTAGGCCTTGTGCCTACGTTTCCACAAGTGCTGTAGACTTGATTGTACTGTGATATATATATATATATATATATATACATGCATGCTTGCTCTTGCTAGGTAGAGATCACTGTACTGTTCTTACGGCATATATACCTCTGCATGTGAACTGGCCTTGTGGCCCTTTGCTTGTGCTCAGTGTGTGTGGTGACGTTGTGATCCACCCTGAGCTTGCTTTGCTTTTCTTGACTGGTCTTGTGACCTCTTGCTCTCCCCCACTTTGCCTATGGGTGTGTGTCAAACATATATGTGTATGTTATATTTGTGGGTAGGCTGTAGTGGGGTAGACTTTGTGGGGTATAACCCCTTAGGGTTTTCTCCTTGTACCAAAGTCTCTCGATAGTCGACTCATCCTTGCCTAGCTTCTAACAACACCCCCATAGCCTAAGTGAGGGGAGTCTAGCAAAACCAAACGGTCACAAGACCAGTCACAAAGAGACAAAGCTCAGGGTGGATCACAACGTCACCACACACTCTGAGCACAAGCAACAGTGGCCACAAGGCCAGTCCAAGAGTTCACAAGTGTGTATAGCAAGAGTAAAAGCAAAGAAAACAGTAAACTTAATCCTATAGACGACTAGAACCTGTGTCAACAAGGCCTAACTGCACACAACACCTCTGGTGGTCACAAGGCGGAAGCGCCTTGGTGAAGATGTCTGCAGTGTTGGCCTCGGACTCCACAAACTCGAAGCGAGCCTGTCCACGTCTCTGCAACTCTCGCAGAAGGAAGTACCTGACGTGAATGTGCTTCACTCTGCTCTCCAGTCGCGGCTCACGATAGGGGAGAATCGACGCCTTGTTGTCAGTGAACAAGGTCGGTGCAGAGCTCGGCCGCTCACCAAGGCCAGCGAGCAAGAACGTCAACCAACGCAGCTCCTGTGCCGCCATGGCACCAGCGTAGATCTCAGCCTCAGCTGTAGAGGTCGAGACCGAAGAGGAGCGCGTGGACCGCCAAGAAACAGCTCCAGAACCCAAGCTGAAACAGTACCCCTGAGTAGACCTGTGAGTCTCGACGTCGTCAGCGTAAGAAGAGTCACAGTGACCAGTAAGTACGATAGACTGCTGCCCTCCAAGAACTAGCCCCACGCCTGATGTCGTCGCTAGGTACTTCGCCACCCTCACAGCTGCCGTCCAGTGAATAGGACGGTGCCTCCCTGGCGCAACAAAGCGAGCAAGGACGCTGAGAGGGAAGGCGAGGTCCGGGCGAGTACAAGTCATCAGGTACATGAGGCAGCCCACTAGCTCTGCGTAGGGACCGCTGGACTCAAACGGCTCGTCAGGAAAGGGTCCAGTGAGTCTGTGGTCAACAGCAAGAGGTGTGCGCTGTACTGTGGAGTGTTGAAGCTCGAACCGCTGAAGGACCTGCTGCACCATGTGTGACTGTGAGAGTGTAATGGTGCGAGTAGCTCTGTCCCTGGTGCGGGCGCAGGGCGTAGGGAGGCGACGGGCGACGGGCGCATGACGTAGGGCGCGGGGAGGCGCGGGCGCAGCGGGCGCGCGGGCGTAGGGACGACGCGGCAGGCGCGTAGGGCGGGGGTAGGGACGCGACAGCGGGCAGGCGCGACGCGACGGGCGTTTGGGGCAGCGTGGGGAGGACGTGTCGCGACGAGCAGCTAGGGAGGGCACGACGGGACGACGGGCGGGGAGAGCGCGACGCGACTTGGGCAGGGGAAGGCGCGATTCGACGGGCAACGGGGGGGAAAACGCGACTCGACGGGCAGCGGGGGGAAAAACGCGGCTCGACGGCAGCGGGGGAAAAAATGTGACTCGACGGGCAGCAAGGGGGAGGGGGGGGAACGCCACGGGCAGTAGGGGGAAGGGGGGGGAGAAGGTCGCTACGCTACGAGAGCAGTGGATCGGTGGAACGGTGTGAGAGTACGACGGCTTATGCTTGTTATTCATGCTTGCTTTTATTCCCTTACGCTATTTCTAGCTTAGGTTTATTTTCTGCATGCATGAATTGCTTGATTCCTAGGCTAGGTGCTTTTCTATATTTTATTATAGTTATAGGCACCATGCTAGGTTACACCGAATTCGGAGCTATTCGGTTGCCACCGAACTGCTTTCTACCGAATTCGGGAAGGGTCTGTTCGGGACGCTTCGCGACCCGCAGAACCTTCGCGTAACACCTGGTTACTGCCCCTTGTGTCGAGCCTATATATAGCCTCGTGTTGTACCCAGGTGATCATTCAATTTACATTCTCATTTCTGAACTCGATCCTCGATCCTCACACTTGGTAATCAGAGCTCGTTTACACGCGAAGTTCTTTCGACCGCTAAAAACCAGTCTTCAAAAAACCGCGGGGCCGACGCAGTAAAACATCAATTTCGGGTACGTAAAACCGGTTCCGTGTTTTTCGCTCCCCCTCGATTCGGTTTTTCGGACGCGTAATGTCAGGCATGGAAGGCCAGGGCGACAACTACGAGACGACGAGCGACATCGCGAGCCTCCGCACCGACATGGAGCAGACGCAGGCGACGCTTCGTCGACTCGAGGCTTTTCTGACAAGCCACCCAGGGTTCGCCATGGCAGCAGCAGCGACCGCAACGACTGCAGCACCGACAACTCCAGCAGCAGTGGCGACACCGACATTTCACGGACCGATGGCACCACTGTCGCCGAACCTCGAAGCAGCACGACCGAGGCTCCCGGAGGCGTTCGATCCAAGCGCGAAGGGATCCGACGTCCGGCGATTCGTGGCCACCCTCGAAATTTACTTCGAGGCCATTGGCTGTTCGACCCCGACACACGACGCGACACGAATCCGGCTCGCAGCGACACTGTTACGTTGACCAGCGCTCGAGTGGATTTACAACACTGATGTGGCCTGCGGAGAGAAAGCGTGGACGCAGTTTCGGGCAGAATTAATCGAGCGTTTCGAACCGATTAATACCACCTACATGGCGCGGCAACAAATTCATCGGCACAAACAGTACAGTAGTGTAGCACAGTACACGCAGCAGATGGAGCTCCTGTTCAACCGCATCCCCGACCTGACCGAAGGCGAAAAAATCCAGGCGTACACAGAAGGGTTAAAATTAGAGATTCGGCGGCAGGTGATCGCGGCGAACCACGATAGCTACAGGGACATCGTGCGTGCAGCAGAAAGGTACGACGCGCTGACTCGAGGTCAACCCGAAACACGACGTTTCGGGCCGAACCGTACATTCGGCACGGAGCGATCGGCACCCCCCACGTTCGCCGAACCGATGGATATCGACAAGTTTGACGCGAAGCAGCAGTCGGCGAAATGCGAATTTTGCGGCGCAGCAGGGCATCAAATCTTGTCGTGCTACAAAATGAAAAAGGCACGTGCGGCACTCCGGGACGGTAACAGTGGAGCACCCCCGAAGTAAAAAAACGGCAATCGCCAGTAGCAGCGGATCGACCTAGCGAACGCGTAAAGATCCGGAAAGCGGAAAAGGGCGACGACGTGGCGACTTCGGAGCGGGTGAAAAAAGGAGAAAATGATGGCGCGAATCTAAAACGTCACGACCGGCCGGCATCAGGGGAAATCGCCGAGGCAAATGGTGGCTCCGCGAAAAAAGACTCTGCACCGACCGGGAAACTCCAGCCGGACCCCCACGAAAGTAAGAATTCAGTTTTTTCGCTCCCCCTCGATTCGGTTTTTTCGACGCGTTAATGTCAGGCATGGAAGGCCAGGGCGACAACTACGCGACTACGAGCGACATCGCGAGCCTCCGCACCGACATGGAGCAGACGCTGGCGATGCTTCGTCGACTCGAGGCTTTTCTGACAAGCCAACCAGGGTTCGCCACCGCAGCAGCAGCGACCACAACGAATGCAGCACCGACAACTCCAGCAGCAGTGGCGACACCGACATTTCACGGACCGATGGCACCACTGTCGCCGAACCTCGAAGCAGCACGACCGAGGCTCCCGGAGGCGTTCGATCCAAGCGCGAAGAGATCCGACTGTTAAGATGAGAGGAGCCATGGATGGCGAGAGAGTTAGGTAGGGTTGAAAAAAAGTTGCACTAGGAAGAAAATGTCGAGATACAAAAGAGAGAGGGTTGGAAACCCTAATTGAACCTAGGGTGTGTTCAGTGTGTACTAAGAACTACGAAATGAACCTAAAATGAACCTGAATGCATAACTCTCTCTAAGAATGGAGAAAGAATATAAGAACACCAAGATAAAGACCAGAGCGAGCTCTAGCCTACTCCAACACCGACGTCCGGCGATTCGTGGCCACCCTTCGAGGCCATTGGCTGTTCGACCCCGACACACGACGCAACACGAATCCGACACTGTTACGCGGACCAGCACTTGAGTGGATTTACAACACTGACGTGGCCCGCGGGGAGAAATCGTGGACGCAGTTTCGGGCAGAATTAATCGAGCGTTTTGAACCGATTAACACCACCTACATGGCGCGGCAACAAATTCATCGGCACAAACAGTACAGTAGTGTAGCACAGTACACGCAGCAGATGGAGCTCCTGTTCAACCGCATCCCCGACCTGACCGAAGGCGAAAAAATCCAGGCGTACACAGAAGGGTTAAAATTAGAGATTCGGCGGCAGGTGATCGCGGCGAATTACGACAGCTACAGGGACATCGTGCGTGCAGCCGAACGTTACGACGCGCTGACTCGAGGTCAACCCGAAACACGACGTTTCGCGCCGAACCGTACATTCGGCACGGAGCGATCGGCACCCCCCACGTTCGCCGAACCGATGGATATCGACAAGTTTGACGCGAAGCAGCAGTCGGCGAAATGCGAATTTTGCGGCGCAGCAGGGCATCAAATCTTGTCGTGCTACAAAATGAAGAAAGCACGTGCGGCACTCCGGGACGGTAACAGTGGAGCACCCCCGAAGTAAAAAAACGGCAATCGCCAGTAGCCGCGGATCGACCTGGCGATCGCGCAAAGATTCAAAAAGCAGGAAAAGGCGACGACGTGGCGACTTCGGAGCGGGTGAAAAAAGGAGAAAATAATGGCGCGAATCGAAAATGTCACGATCGGCCGGCATGAGGGGAAATTGCCAAGGCGAATGGTGGCTCCGCGAAAAAAGACTCTGCACCGACCGGGAAACTCCAGCCGGACCCCCACGAAAGTAAGAATTCGTTAAAAGTATCCTATAAAGATACTCTAACAAAAAATATTGCTTCTCGTGGTTTTCAAGCCTTTGAAAAATTCAGGGGAGATTTAGAGGCCAAGAAAAAGCCTTAAGATATTATTCAGGTACTTGAGAAGTTGGGCAAAGTATTATGGAGCGTAGAAAAGGGTCGTGCGTTCCGTGGTGTTAATATTCTCTCCCCGCAGCATAGTGTTAAGGCTCCCCGTTGCCCACAGGTGAAGCCTACACAGCTGCAAAGGCTTAGAGGAGACATCCAGGCTCAGGAGAAATTATACAAGCCTCGGAAAAATCCTCCTACCCCCCAGGTGAAGTTGGAAAGTGCTGAGTCAGGTATAGGAAATAGGGAAGGTATTCATTTGGATGTACCCTATGATCCTATTAATGAGACTCTCTTTGGCTACTCAGCGCAGCAGAAACCACTACTCCTCGAGGTGTTATGCAATGGGCGACGCCTCCAGGCACTGGTGGACAGCGGTGCATCTCACTCGGTGTGTGACCGCGGAGCATTGGAGAAAATTGGAGAGAAGGCGGAGGAGACCCAGTTTACAGCAACGATGGTGGATGGTACGAAGCTTCCCATCCACGGCGAAGCATCCTAGCAACTGCACATATGTGCGTTGAGGTGGAAGCCGAAGCTACCAGTCACCAACATCAAAGGGTTAGATTTCATCTTAGGGCAAGATTTGCTGAAGCGGTTCAACCCCGAGATCGATTGGGTCAACAGCAGGGTGTTCATCTACAACAACGGGAAGCGGATAGCACTGCGAAGCTGGACGGATACAGGGGATATTCCTGAAACGACACTGGCACGGTTCGAACAGACGGTGAACGAGAGTAACACGGGTTACCTAGCACTGGTCATGGCTGCAGCAGAAGAGGTGAAAAAGGGTTCCGAGCTACCCGCAGCACTAAAAAAGGTCTTGGAGCAGTACAAAGACATCATGCCCGACGACCTACCTGCAGGCGTACCTCCTGCACGCACCCACGAGCACGAGATCGCAGAAGAACCAGGTGCGAAACCCGTCTCACGTGCACCTTACAGACTGAGTCCGACCGAACTGACAGACATGAAGAAACAGATTGAGTATCTACTAGACAGACAACTGATCCGACCATCCACCTCTCCCTACGGCGCACCAGTTCTCTTCACACCGAAACCAGACGGCAGTTTACGGATGTGCATCGACTACCGCGCACTAAACAAACAGACAGTTAAAAACAAATACCCCATACCGCGCATCGACGACTTACTGGACCAACTGCGTGGTGCAACAGTCTTCTCGAAGCTGGACTTACGGTCGGGTTACTGGCAGATCAAGATGGCGGACAACTCGATCCACAAGACGGCGTTCCGTACGAGATACGGCTCCTACGAATACTTGGTGATGCTGTTCGGACTCTGCAACGCACCCGCGACGTTCCAGGCAGAGATGAACCATATCCTACGGCCCCTGCTGGACGAATGCGTAGTGGTGTACCTGGAAGACATTCTTATCTACTCCAAGAACATGAAGGAGCACGTGGAGCATCTGCGGAAGGTGTTCGAGATCCTGCGGAAAAACAAGTTCTACGTGAAGCTGTCAAAGAGCGACTTCGCACTGGAGAAGGTGCAGTTTCTCGGGCACATGGTGAGTGCCAAGGGCGTACACGTAGACCCGCGGAAAATCGAAGCCGTTAAAAAGTGGAAGGTTCCGGAGAACGTGAAGGAGTTACAGCAGTTCCTAGGCTTCGCCAACTACTACAACAGGTTCGTGCCACAGTACGCTAAAATAGCAGCGCCACTGACCGACCTACTGAAAAAGGACACGCCCTTCAAATGGGGTGCTCCTCATCAGCAAGCCATGGAACAGCTACAGACAGCACTGACCACAGCACCAGTCCTTATCCTACCGGACCCCGAGAAGGACTACGTAGTTGAAGCAGACGCTAGTGACCAGGCAGTCGGAGCAGTACTGATGCAGGATCACGGGAACGGGTTACAGCCTATCGCCTACCTCAGTAAGAAACTGCACGGAGCAGAACTGAACTACCCAATTCATGACAAGGAAGCCTTAGCCATAGTCGTAGCCTTCAAGGCGTGGAGGTGTTACCTTGAGGGAGCCAAGACCACAGTCTATACAGACCACTGCAGTCTTAAATACCTGAAGTCGCAGCCGACGCTCTCACGACGACAGGTGCGGTGGGTGGATTTCTTGGAGACTCACTTCCACTACGACATCGTCTACAAACCCGGGCTACACAACAAGGCAGACGCGTTGAGCCGCCCAGGTCATGTAGCAGGCATCCAGCTCGACGGGATGAACCCTCTGCTCAAGGGTCTATTCCAACATGGGTACTCCGTGGACGGCGAGATAGCAACGGCAGAGAAACAGAAGCTATTACAGTGGGAGAAAGACTTAGCGGTAAGGAAGGGTTCAGGAAAGATTTGGGTACCGAACTACGCCCCGCTACGGCAGATCCTATTGGAGGAGTTTCATGACGTACCATACGTGGGACATTTCGGGAGCAACAAGACGTTAGCGGGAATAGCAAAGTATTACTACTGGCCTCGGATGGCAGCAGACGTGCAGCAGTTCGTCACCTCATGCGACACGTGCCAGCGGATGAAGAGTAGCAAGCAGAAGAAAGCAGGGTTACTTCAGCCTCTACCCGTACCGGAGCAGCCATGGCAGGTCGTTAGCCTCGACTTCATCACGGGACTTCCCTCGACCTCACGGGGACACGATTCCATCCTCGTCGTCATCGATAAGTTCTCCAAAATGGGTCACTTCATACCGACCAACGCCACAGCTACTGCTGAAGCAACTGCTCGACTCTTCTTCGACCGCATCATCACCATCCACGGCATCCCCGCTACACTCATCTCAGACAGAGACCCAAAATTCACGAGTAAGTTCTGGAAGGAGCTTATGGGACTGTTGGGGACTAAGCTTGCGATGTCTTCAGTATGCCATCCCCAGACTGACGGACATCCCCGCTCACCTCGTTCCACCTGTTTCCAGGTGCTTTCCCAATGTTAGCTCTCAGTGTGAGTCGGGGCAGGAATAGCATTATTCGCCAGGCTCTTGACAGGTTGGGTTCTTGGAGAGTCGCAGCAAGGGAATCGTGAGGCAGTAGCTGTAGATTCCGAGAATGTTGGGGGGAAGCTTCCGGACCAGGAAGGGCTGGGCACTGTTGCGTAGAGGTGACACGTCCCACTCCTTCACCTTCTGCCACGTGGCCTCGCCTTCCGCGATATCTGATGCTGAGCGCTCTCTATTTGCTGCCCTCGCACCAGCCTATGCACTTGATTCGGCCTCCTGGGCTGGTTGTGGGCCACGCGGCCTCCTCTGTCCCTGGTTTGCGCCTGGGAGATATTCTCCTCCTATTCGATATATTCCCCATCACTTCCTTCATCCTCACCCCTCATTGGGTTTGCGTTTTGTCTCCTGCCAGTCCGCTCTGGCCTTCCGTGTCTTTCCCGCCAGTCCCCCAATCTGGCCTTTTCCCTTGCTACCGCTCGTACCAAGTTTCCCAGGCCTCCTCCCTTGCCTCGGCCCCTTCCTCGCGCTCCTCGCGCTGCCGCCCCAGGCGTCGCGGTTTCCGGCGGTCGACCTTCAGCTCTCCGGTTGGCCTGCTCCCGCAGGGCCTGCTGCCGGTTCGTTCCTCCTTGGTGGCGGCCGCGTCTCGCCGCGGCCCTCCTCTCCTCTGCATCTTCGGCGGTGCTCTCCCTCTCCTCCTGCGCCTCCGCCTCTTCTTCCGCTATCTCCATAGTGCGGTGATGACTGGTCGGCGCCGCCCTCCACCTCGGCGACTGCCTGGGGCGGGTCTGCCTGATGCGTCCAACCCACAAGGGGCCCAGGTCGGGCGGGTGCCAGCCCTTCTCCGAGCCGCCGCTGATGTTGTTGCGGCCGCGGCTTCTGGCGGCGGTTCCTCTCAGGCACGCGTCGGTTCGTCTGCGCCTCGTGAGCCGATTTATTGGTCTCCCCGCGGGCGGACTCATCCGCATCTAAGGGCCCGGGGTCCGCCGCCGCCGCCCTCCCCGGCCATCTCCGTCGCTTGCCCTGCAGTCGGCGCGTTCGTCGGTTCAAGCCCCACGGTCGCAGGTGCCACAGGCGCCTCACTCGCAACCACCGGCGCAGCCCCTGCCGCCTCGACCGTTGCCGTCGCTGGCTTCTTCTTCGTCACAGCAGAAGCCTTTGTCTACGCCGTCTGCATCTTCCGGCCCGAGTTGCTTGCCGCCGCAGCCGCTGACGTGGGCCTCTCTTCTAGCGCCTCAGCCGCCGCAGGCCCAGCTGCAGATCTCTCAGTGTCAGCCAAGTCCTTCTCTGCCGCCGCTAGCCTCTCGACCTCCGCAGATTCAGCCGCCTCCTGCGGCGCAGCAGCCGTCTCTGCCGCCGGTTCCCCACCCACCTGTTCCTCCGCCGTCGTACTCTCACACCGCCCCTGATTCGCGGCTGTTGCAGTTTTGCCGTTGTGTGGCTGGCGTGGCTGCTGTGTTGGAGTAGCTCCATCATGCTCTTCAGACTCGGGAGATTGTCCAGCGCGATCCCGAGTTTGGCGAGCTGCAGTTGGCGCACGTGCGCGCGGCGGTGGCTGGCGCACTGTGGGAGGTGCTGCGTTTGCCGCTGGAGCCAGTGGATCCTGTACTGGACGAAGGTCCTGGCGCCGCGGCCTTCCGGAGGGTAGCCAAGGCTGCTGAGTCGGCGCCTTTGGAGGTGGTCCCTGCGATCTCGTCCTTGCTCCGCTGGCTTGAGCAGCGGGTACGCCAGGTGTAGGCAGTTTCTTCTTTGTCACCTTGGTTGTGGGCTTTTTCCTCCCCATGACTGGGGGCTTAGTTGTGTGACCCTGGGCAGCCTTAGTTGAGCCCATTTAGGCCTGGGCAGAGAGATAGAGAGAGAGAGAGAGAGAGAGAGAGAGAGAGAGAGAGAGAGAGAGAGAGAGAGAGAGAGAGAGAGAGAGAGAGAGAGAGAGAGAAAGAGAGTGACCCTGGGCAGCCTTAGTTGGCAGTCACTAGGTGCCTCTCTCTCTCTCTCTCTCTCTCTCTCTCTCTCTCTCTCTCTCTCTCTCTCTCTCTCTCTCTCTCTCTCTCTCTCTCTCTCTCTCTCTCTCTCTCTCTCTCTCTCTCTCTCTCTCTCTCTCTCTCTCTCTCTCTCTCTCTCTCTCTCTCTCTCTCTCAAGCGGTCCTTCATTGATCATAATCCGGATACAGGCATGGCAAGTCAAGACGAATGGGAACCATTGATCCTATCAAACAGCCTAGCATCATGGCAGGCCAGCTGTCACCCCCCGCTAGGCTACCCACTAACCTCGCCCCGCTGGTTGGCCCCCATTGCCATGGCCAGCCGTGCCTCTCTCTCTCTCTCTCTCTCTCTCTCTCTCTCTCTCTCTCTCTCTCTCTCTCTCTCTCTCTCTCTCTCTCTCTCTCTCTCTCTCTCTCTCTCTCTCTCTCAAATGGACCTTGCATTGATAAGCCATAAGGGTACAAACATGCATTAGAAATGTTCATCCAAAAGCACCTATCAATTGCAAACGCCTAATACTCAACATAGGGCTCTAGAACCGCAAAGCAGTCCCCCGGATGCATATTTGTGTGGCCACCCACAGCTGGTTTCTCCGCCACTGCCGCCTGGTTCGACTTCATAAGGTATCCTACGGACTGCGCGCGTTGCAGAGCGACCGACCAGCGCTGCCTGAATTGGTGAAGGAACTTTGCAGCTTGGAAAGAGTTTGGATCGGCGTTGAAGTACCGCCGAGCTGCCGAGTCCGCCAGCAATTTCAGGAACACCGGGACCTCCACGCATGGGCATCCATAAGTGTCCACTGCAAGTGGGAAGAACCCCACTGAATCAGGCCTTGCCGCGTAGTGCTGTATCTTCTTATCTGCTTGTTCCCTTGCAATCCAGCCCCTTCCCTTCCTAGCCTCCGGGTCCCTGGTGCTAATCGGGTCTGTGATGGTGACGTCACAGATGTAGACAGCCCCCGAGCTTCTATCTCGGATGGTGATGTCAGCCGTTTGTTCCTCTACCGGGCAGTAAGCTGAAGATTCGGCGTGAACGATGAATCCTGCGTCCAGCGCCATGCTGATGCGTGCGTCCCATAACTCGTTATGAGTGTTGATTCGGTGTTTCCCCGTGCCGCAACGAAAGAGGTGATTAGGCAGTCGAGGGTCGGTGATGGCGGTATGCGCTGAGCAATCGCAGTTGGCTGGTGTTGAGAACGGCAGGCCTAGTCGGAAGCGGATGGAGTTGGAGAAATGCTCTGGGGCCATTCGTCGGTTTGGTGCTATAGGTATCGCGTGTAGCCAGTCCCCCGCGGCATAACCGGTGAGAGAGTACATGCGCTGCGTGTGTCCCTTGAGTGGATTGGGACTCACGAGTCTCGTCTGCTGCACCTGTGCAGCGTATCTGGTCCCTTGCACGCTGAGTGATAAGGCATGCTGCAGCTTCATGCCAGTTGGCTCCAGACGCTCTTTCTCTAGGGTCTCTAAGGCGTCAGCAGGCAGGGCACGTTCGCACTCAGTCAGCCATGCGTGAAGGGCGGAGGTGTCGTCCCGAGCGAGCAGCATGTGATTTTTTGCAGTGGACAGTACTTCATCTACAGTGAGCGGCAGCGAGCAGAGCAGAAGTGCTGCCTGTGTGAAACTTGCGAGAAAACCAGCCACTCCCTCCACCGTGGGGTCAGCAAGTCCTATTCCGCCGAGTGAAGGAGGGAGTGACGCCTGCTCCCAAACGCGGGACCGTTCTGTGTTGCTAGTGGGAACGCGGATGCGGCAGGCGGTTAGGAGGCAGGCGAGCAGGTCCAGGCCCCATTGTGACCAGGTGCTACTGGGCAGTAGATTCAGCGGAGTGGTTCGCGTAAGGTATGCTATGCGCCTCGAGATGCATCGTGTGAGTGGTAAAGAGGTAACTTGCGGGTCCATGCGCTCTAAGATGGGTAGTGGTTTTGCCATGCCCTGTAGCTGTTCTGTGAGGAAGACGGCAGAGCCGGTGGTGGTTCCAAGGAAACTTCCCAGTAGCTGAACGCCATCCTGGCTAAAGGGAACCCCAGGTGGAAGTTGCTCATCGATGCCCGAGAGAGAAGGGCTCCATGCTGCGCATTTTCCAGGATTGTGCCGTAGACCTATGCCTGCTAGTTGATCCGTGAAGTGATTGAAAGCCGCTATCGCCTCGTCAGCGTCGCCTAGGAAGGTAACATCGTCAGCATAGGCGAGGCACAAAACCCCTGGGAAGGCTGCCGAAGTGGCCCGTAATGCTGGATGGATTCCCGCCGCGAATAGGAGGGGACCCAAAGGGTCCCCTTGACGAACGCCACGCTCACTTCGTAGTGGCTCCGCGTTGAAACTAGCGTCGATATGCAGCTGTGATGGGTTCCCGTATGTGAGCTTGACTATCGAGTGCAGAGGTGCCAGTGCAGGGTCTGACAAAGAGGCGACGATTGCGTGGCGAGAGATACTGTTGAAGGCATTTGAAATGTCAGTCTGCAACACAAGGCAGCTGGGCCGCATGTCACAGTAAGCACGAGCGATGTGAATTATTGCTTCTGCTCCTCCTGTTACTGCTACTCCGTACTGTAGTGGTAAGAAATATCCGCGCGCTGCTTCACCAATGGGTGTCAGGGTTGCTTTTGCTGCCAGTCGTGTGATGCACTCCCCAATTGCAATTGGACGCGCTCCGCCACCCGGTTTGGTCAGTGCAATCAGCCGCGAGGACGTCAGCAAATCTGCTACTGTATCGGGCAGTTTGCCTGCCAGCACCGTGTTGACCAGCGCGTGTAGGTTGGTGCAGACTGCCGCGTTGGTGATCGCGGCGTCGCGGAGGTGTTCAAACGTCATCCCAGATGGCCCAGCACCCACCCCGTTTTCGCATCGGCTAAGCAGCTTAGCGAAATCCGCGCGAGTGATCGCCAAGCTTGGTTGGGTGTCAGGATTTGGCCATGTCAGCGGGTCGTTACCAGCAGGCGGGTGTTTGCGACGCAGCTCCTCCAAAATGTCTGGCGAGGGTGTGCAGACTGGCGTTGACTCGAGGGCCAGCACCGCACGGCGCAGGTTTCCGCGTTTTGCAAGGCCCTCAGCCCTATTGATGACGCCAGTCTCATCTGGCTGGTGTCGCGGTGCTGGGGGTGTGTTGACCGCCTCAGAAGCGTCCAGGTACAACTGCTCCCATTCGCCACGCTGGAAGGAGCAAAGTCGAGCCTTGACTTTCGGCCAATCAGGTCGCTTTGGTGAGGTCTGTCGAAGTGTCAGGCGCGGGAGGAAGAGTAAAAGTTTCCACCCAGCGAGAGAGTCTGGGTTTCATGCGAGGTGGAGGAGAGGTGTCAGCAGTGCGAGCGAAAAAAGGTGGCAGAGATTTGGCGGAAGTCGGCGAGAGAGCAGGGGTTGCCGACTGTCGCAGAGTGGGCCGATGTCCCAGGTCGCGACCGCCGCAAACCTGTCAGTGTGTGTTGCCAGCTCCTCTGGCGAAAAATACCGCCTGTTCTGTAAATTCGCCATCGCATCTGATTGGCGCTCGGAATTTCTGACTCGGCTGGGGCGGTTTGTTGGTGCGGCTTGGGAGGAGGTTGGATTCCTGGCCGTGCGATTCCCATCGTCCGGTGCTTGATTCTCCCGTCGGTCCACTACTCTACTCCCTTGGCCTTGTCCTGAATTTCTCCCTGCAGGCTCTTCCCTTTCCTCCTCGACACTGTCATCTCTAGTTGAAGTTGTCTCTGCTTCAGGTATAAAAGTACGATCCGCCAACTCCTCATTAGTAGTTATAACTCCGTTCAGTGTGTTTAAAGCCCAACGCCCCTTTGCTTGATAGCCGTTCTCCGGACCGCCGCCCCGTCCTCCAGCTGCTTGCCTGCCACGTCCGCGTCCCAGCACGCCACGAGATGGTGATTGCCGGAGCTCCCGAGCCATCGCCACCGCGCGTTGCCGCTGTGTCAGTGGTGCACGAAAAATCTGCGCCTGCACCTGCTCCTGTGGCTGCATCCGTAGTGACGAAACCCCCGTTGCCACCTGTCCCAAAGCCAACGTCACCGACCGCCGTGGTCCCGCAGCCTCCTCTGCAGGCTCCCCCTGAAACGCAAGCGCATCCCGTGGCTGTACTTGTTGCCGCTGTTCCTCCGCCTCTTGCAACGGCCCCTGCTGTGTCTGCCGATACTCTCCCTGCTGCCGACCTTGCCGCTCCGTATGTGGGCGTCGCGCCTGCGGTTGTTGATGGCGGCGTGGCGGCACAATCGGGGGAGTCTGCCACCACGGACGTCCCTGGCCAGGCGGACCTCCCCGCTGACCCTGCTCTACCGGCTGCGGCAACACGTGTGCTTCCTCCGCCCGTGCTGGCGGGTCCCGCTCCTGCGCCTCCTATCTCTGCTCCCCCTGCACCGACTCTGGCCGCTCCCCTTGCGCCATCTCTGGCCGCTCCCCCTCCTCCGCGTCAGCCGTCTCCTGGCCGCCGGCAGCAGCGGCCTCATTCCCCTGCGCCGCGTGACGAGTGGGCGACGTCGAGGCGGCGTCACGATTCTCCTCGGCGCCGCGGTCCCCCGGGGAACGGGGCTGCATCCCGCGGCGGGCGTGGTGGCTGGTGGGGTGGGCGCGGTCAAGGTGGCAGTTGGACGTACGATCGGCCGGTGACGATGGCCGATTTGCAGCGGTCTGTTTCTGCTGCTGTGCGCCAGGAGCGGGGCGGGCACGTGAGCCAGTATAGTCCGCCTCTTGTAGCCCCGACCCCTCCGGCGCTTCCTCCTGTTGCGCTCCCTGTTGCTGCGGCTCCGCCACCGGCGGTTGTAGCTCCGCCTCCCCCAGCTCCCTCAGTATCTGCTGCTGGTCTGGTAAGTCATTTGGCGCCGCCGTGGGGTCTTCCCGCTGGTGATGCGCCGTCGTCCCAGGCGGTGGGGGGGTCTCCCCGCATGGCGGAGGTACCTGAGCTGTCTCTGGGGCAGCTGTGGCGCCTCGCGGAGGGCTTGCGGGCCGTGCACCTGATCCAGGCGTACGGCCATGCGGCTCTTGCCCAGGGCCGCTCTCTGGAAGGTCGCCAGCGGGACGAGTGTCTTGATGCTGCTGACCGACTCGCCGAGCTGCTAGCGCCCGTGTTGGCTGCGCCCGCGATGGGAGTAATTGCGGGTGTTGGGCAGCTTGGTACTGCTGTCCGCGGTTTACGGCGGATTTTGCGTGCAGGAGCTGTAGTCGATGTGATCGGTGCAAGCACGGCAGCGGTGCGGGAGCTGCACCGCTCTCTGACGGGGCTCCTGGCTGTTCTTGACGCCGATCAGTTCTAGTGCATGCCCCCTCGTGCTCCATTGATGTTCGTGTAGCTTCTAGGCTGTAGGTTCTGCCATTGCTTATAACGCTCTTGAGTATACCTGCTTGTGTTTGTTGACCCTTGCCGCCCCAAATGCGCGGCCGAAGGCCGCGCTGCGGCTGGCGCGAGCCGCTCGGTTTGGGAGAAGAGCTGAAGCCAAAACTGAATAATGAAGATGAAACCAGGCCTCTAAGGCCTTTATACTAGGGCTAGAGAGGCTAGGGAGGCTGAGGGGAGGCTTGAGAGGCTAAGTCACTAGATGCCTCTCTCTCTCTCTCTCTCTCTCTCTCTCTCTCTCTCTCTCTCTCTCTCTCTCTATCTCTCTCTCTCTCTCTCTCTCTCTCTCT